>JAODAL010017828.1:0-76524 GCA_025379985.1 Phyllomedusa bahiana | reverse complement strand
CACATGGACTAGTAAGAACGGCCAAGGCCGCTAATATCTCTGTGACAGCTCACTGGTGAGCTGGGTGATGTCCTGGTGTGAGGGTGGCTCTCAGGCTCGCCACGCTATTCAAAACCGCAGTGAGGGTGCAGGTTCTTTCCCCCAAAGGCCCCTCTGGTGGCATCACGTCCCCAGAAAAACCCAGCCGTGTTCAAATTTAATCTGTCTTGGAGACCGTCCACACACAGGTCAGGATCTGTGGACGGCTCTAAGCAACGAGACCGAGCGCTGGCTGAGTGACAAGAACCTTGTGCCAGGCAAGGTGGTGTGTGATAACGGTCGAAATCTGCTGGCCCCCCCTTAAGATCGGTAGGCTGGAGCACTTCCCTGCCTGGCACATGTCTTTGAACCTTGTCGTCCCAGAAATTTCAAAGCGCTACCCGTTTCTGGCTGCCTGCTGAGAAGGCTCGAGGTCTGAGTTCGCACTTCCGCCGTTTGCACCCTGCTTCGTCCTGCCTGGCTGCGTTGTAGCGTCAGCTGGGCCTCCCCGTGAACCGTCTCATTGTTGACGTGGCAACACGCTGGAATTCCACCCTCCACATGCTCCAGTGATTGTGGCAGCACCGCAATGCCATTACGCTGTACGAAGTGACACATGGCCTGACAAGCAGCGGTGCGGACCTCGAGGTGTTGAGCCACCGAGAGTGGAGGCAGGTGAAAGAGCTCGGCACCATCCTTGCCAGTTTTGAAGAAGCCACTAAAATGGTCAATGCGGACAATACCCTTGTCAGCATGAGAATTGTGGAATGATCATTGGACACTCTGAAACATCAGGTCCTGCCAGCGACGGAGGAGGAGACGGACACAGATGCGGACACGGAGCCTTTCTCTCCGTCAAATCCACAAGGCCCGACAGTTTTCCCCAAATTTTATCGGTCTTCATTAGGCAATGGTTCGGGGTCCAGGGCTAGTGCAAGGCGACGTATCATCTCTCAGGGTGCATCATCTGAGGCAAGTCAGGGCTGTGTTGAAGGTGTGCCGGAGGAAGCGGAGGAGGAGGAGGTATTCCTGTACACCGACGTTACCGACATCCCTGCCTTGGAAAGAGGTTGGCGCGAATTTGAGGCGGAGCAGGAAGAGAGGAAGATCAGTTTGCTAGTGCCCTCTCGACCCAGAAGGCTTGGGAAATCAGGCTCCATCTCTCACATGAGTGCTTGGAGGCTCCAGGTCCGCCAACCTGATCCTCGCATTAAGGCCATCAAAATGAACAACATTACTGGGTGCCACCCTCCGGATCCCCGGTTTCAAAACAAAACTCAGCACTTTCCTTCCACCCACCCAAATAAGAGAGTAAAACGCAGGAAACGGAGCCCTTGCTGATTGATCAACTGGAGACATCTTTTTTTGTCTGCTTCACGTTCTTCAAATGTCACGGTGGAACAACGTCAGCGCCGTGACAGCAGTACAGTGCCGAGTAGCCGCAGCGGCAGGCAATGTGGCAGAAGCCTAATGGGTGACCTCTGGCAATCTTTATTTACCACCTCACCAAAGCATGTAATGCAGGGCACACAGACAACACACAGAACCACTTAAACATGGTGCCACGACTATCTGCGTCTCAACACCGATGTTTTTGGATTTGTTTCTGGACCAATCGACTTCTGGGTATCCAAAAGGGATGAATGGCCCCAGCTCGCTCGCCACACCATAGAGGTGTTGTCCTGCCCAGCAGCAGTATCATATCTGAGCGGACCTTCAGCACAGCGGGAGGAGTCATTACAGTCAAACGCATCCGGCTTCCACAGATAATGTGGATCGTTTGACTTTCATCAAGATGAATCAGGCATGGATCTCTGATGATGTGTAGCCCCAATTGCTGAGGTCACCGATTAATTGCCGGTCTACTTCCCATTCCTCTTCAAACAGAAATGGTCCTCTTGAAAAATGTTTTTAAAATGATCATTTCTCTCTGCAATTTTTATTCTCAGTTCCCAAAAGATCATTTTGCCCGGTTTGCGGTGTGGCGACTGTAAAAAACACCAGGTTTTCATGACAACACCATATTCCATTTACTCACTTTATCTTTAGAATTTTCGCATTGTCAAGGGTTTTGAGGTCATGTTGCTGTGAGATACAGCTATAATTATGGTCCTTTGGAACAGAAATGCGGTTTTCTAAGCGCATTTCTCCATCACATTTTTTAATAGGGGCTGAGAAGTCAAAATTTAAATAATTTTTTGGGGTCATGTTGCTGTAAGATACAGCTATAATCAGGTCCTTGGAACAGAAATGGGGCTTCTAAGTGGAAATTTCTCCCTCACATTTTTAAAACAGTGGCTGAGAAGCCCATTTTTATAATTTTTTGGGTCATGCTGCTTTGAAAGGGCAGCAATACTAACAGTTCCTATTCTAAAAAATGTTTTTTCTAAGAGACATTTGTTCTTCACAATTGTCAAAAGTGGCTAAAGGGGTCATTTTTTTGAATTTTGGGGGCATTTAAATGTGAAAGCAACTATAACTACAGGTCCTATTCTAAAAAATGTGGTTTCTAACAGACATTTGTTCTTCACAATTGCCCAAAAGTGGCTTAAGGGTCATGTTTTGAATTTTTGGGGCATTTTGCTGTAAAAATGCAGCTATACTACAGGTCCTATTCTAAAAAATGTGGTTTCCTAACAGACAATTTTTCTTCACAATTGTCAAAAATGGCTCAAGGTGATGGTGCTGTCAAAAACAGGAATAGGTAGGACACTGTTAATGGACACATATTGCAAAATGACTTGTTTTTGCAAGATCTTTAAAATAGCTACCAATTCCTGTAGTGAGACAACCCATTTAATACAATGTACAAAATAGCTGATACAAATATTCCTCTGAATTGTACAAGGAGGACAGGAAGACTTGAACAGATGTAGGTTTACCCAGGACAGGTATAGTCAATGTCCATTCAACTAAAATGGTGGTTCAAAGACTTCTTTTTGGCACTTTTTAATCTGTGGGTCAGACAGGTTTAATGGTCATACTGCGGTCCAGGACAGGCATATTCAATGTCCAGTTCAACTAAAATGGTGGTTCAAAGACTCCTTTTTTAGGAACTTTTTAATCTGGGGGTCAGATAGGTTTAAGGGTCATGGTGCGTTCCAGGACAGGGTTAGTCTATGTCCAGTTCAAGTAAAATGATGGTTCAAATAATACTGCCTTCTAGCACTTTTTAATTTGTGGGTCATGCAGGTTTAAGGGTCATGCTGTGGTACAAGACAGGGATAGTGAATGGTCTGTGATTTTTTTTTCTGTGGCTTTTATAACCTGTGTGTTGCCTAAGATGTAGCACGTATCCATTTGACTGTTGTGGATGTTAATTCCAGCTTCTCCAGCCCTGTTTGGGTGTAAGAATGAAGGTGTTGTTGCTCTCCCATAGACTTTAATGTTCATCGCCGATAATCTATTATCGACTATCGGAAATCGTCTTGATAATTGCCAATATCGACTATCGACCCGATGACGATAGTCAATGTAATCGCTCATCACTAGTTAGGGATATTTGACTTTTAGTTGAAATTTTCGGATGAACATAAAATTTCTTGAATTTTTTTTTAATTGCACTAAATAAGACCATCTCTTTGCTTTAGAACTTTACAATTCACATATCCAACTGTTCAATGTTTCAGTACTTTTTGCACAACTTGCTGATCTCAAGGTGCTTAATGGCAAAATTGACAACAGCTGTTTGATCCCTGCATCGGCCACGTGGAATTTAACCTTTTACTACAAGTGGATGTACTAATACATTTTGTGTTGGTAAGAGGCCATATAGCAGGATCATGGCGCAATCCCGTTATATAGGCGGCGGGTGCAGTCTGCTAATCCGTTTCTCACTCGGATCAAGACCCAATCGCTTTACAAGCCAGTTGTACTACAGTATTTTACCAAGTAGGAAGTAGTAAAACCGCCATATTTGTACACTCTATTGAATTGTTTTATGATGCAATAGGCTGTATTAATGATTGTGTCCCCTAGTTGTGAAGCACCCTAGAGGGACTCAATGTGAAAGTTTAAAAAAAAAAGTTTTAAAGTATAAAAAAAGTTAAAATCATCCCTCTTTTGCCATTTTACAAATAAATAAATAACAAAAAGTTGCACATAATTGGTATCACTGCATCCGTAAACGTCAGATCTGTTAAAGTATAACATCATTTATCCCATACACTGAACACTCTAGAATAAAAAAAAATCCAAACCCCAAAACTGAGGTTTTTTGGTCATTTCATGTCCCCTAAAAATAGGAATAAAAGTGATTTAAAAAGTCGCATGTATTTCAAACTGGTAGCAGTAAAAAGAATACTTCAGCCTCATTAAGTTCGTAGGTGGAAGTCCAAAAAATTATTGGTCGTAGAAAAATGGTGCCATGTCAAAATTTTGAAAAATAGAAAATGTTTGGATTTTTTTACAGTACCAAAACATAAAGAAAACCCTACATATTTGGTATTGCCGGATTCATATCAACCTGTAGAATACAGGTAACACATTATTTATACTGAAGATCGAATGCCATAAAATAAAACTCCCGCAAACATGGCACAAGTATGTTTTTTCACATTTTGCCACAATAAAAGCCCTCATATGTCTATATAGATGAAAAATAAAAGATGAAACTAAAATATGTAGATGAAAATAAAAAAGTCATGGCTCTGGAAAGACGGGAAGAATAAAACAAACATGAAAAAGAAAATGGGCTGCGGTGGGAAGAGGTTAAACAGTCCTCCTCACATTTTGACATCATGAGACAAAGACAACAGCTTACAATTGGTCAACAGTACCTTGTAATTGTGAGGCTTCAAGTAGGATGCTGGCAGACGGAAGTGGCCACTGAGCTTAGAGTGTCACAGAGTATCATCAGGTTGCAACAGAGATATAGAGAGACTGGAAAAGTCACAGAAATGCAAAGAAGTGAACATCCATTGGCTACATAACACACTGTTATTGAGACATTGACATTGTTTGATGGTGTATGTCCTCCATTTTTGTTGTTTTCTTTTGCTTCATGAACTTGTTTGAGATAAGAAAATCAACATTGTATGCTACGAATTAAATGGCCAACCTGCAGGATAAAATATCGATGTAGTGTGAAATTTTTAAGTTTTCGTAAATTACAACGAAAGCCAAATATCCCTAACTTTTTGTGAATATTATAAAAAAAAGCAGTTTTCATGATTGTTTTTTATGCAGTTTTTTTTTTTAACAAAACCAATAGTGGATTCAAAAGAAGAGGGAAACATATAGGAATGACTTCTACTTCTCCTTTTTACTGACTCCACTTTTAGCTTAAAAAACCTACATTAAAAACTGCCTTTTTCCAGAACGTTTTCTTTTTTTCATATATCTACTTGTATTAATTCAGTGGAATAAAGATTTATAGTATATTTAAGTCTACATTGGCCCTTTCTGCTCTACTATCGCCTGTTGATCTGTGCCACTGTTATCTCAACCCCTACCCCAAGCCGCTCCCTCATCAAGTATACGCCGCTGTGAATGTGGGTCTTCTACTTGGACACATTTTGACTTTTTCCGATGCTGGTGTTATATCTGGTATCGTGAGTACTCATTATAAACATATTTCCTTTTCACTATTACTGTTGCAGCCATGCCTCTTATCTAGTTTGTTATATTGCATTGGTTAGTCTCTCTATAAGTGACTTCTTTATACCCTGTTATTTGGGGTTTTTGTTTACTTATGTCACTAAAACTGATTGGTCTTTAATTTTTCCCTGATATGTTCCCTGATGAACCTACTTGATTACAGTGGAAACACGTTGGAAGCATTATAATCTTTGAGGACACTATAGTCATTTTACATCTGGATGTATAGTGTCCAGTAAGGAAGCTATTTTGTGGATAATAGATTTTTGTGACTTTGGTACAAGTTATTGAGTGGAGAGGACTTTCTAGCAATTATCTGCTGTGATAAGTTTGCTGTTTTGTTTTTAAATATTAGTATAAATAAGCTGAACTAGGGTCTTTTCCTTAGGGAGAGGCATTTGAGTGGGGCTGCCCTTACTGGGGCGATAGCCGTGTTTTAGGCAGGGATATGATTTCTTTATCTCTTCTGGGTTAGGGCAATAGCAGGGCAAATGTTAGTTTTCTTTGTGGGTATTTTTAAATTATTATCTAATAAAGGTTAACTTTTATCTTGAGGGATACACATGTCCTTTGAGTAATTGTAAGTCTACAGTGGGAAAGAAAAAAGTTCACATACCTAAACGAAATCACTTAAGTGAGGGCGCTGACAGTCTAAAGGAAGTGTAAATAGGAATTGTTGTAATCCTATGTCTAGGATGTTTGCTCAATAAATCAATATATTTATATGCAAACATATATTTGTAGTTATAACATAAATGTACCATACACCCACTGTTAACCAACACAAAAGCTAAATGAGTGAAAAATAGCCATAACAGCTATATAATCATGGCTGTAGAGCTCAGCTGAACCAACTGCGTCTGGTGCTCCATGGATCACTGCCATGTAAACCCTGAACAGTTGAGTCTTATAGTAAATTTTCAAGACATAATAAATATAGCATTCCTACATTTTTTGTTATTCTGCCAAGTCAGGATCTTATCGTGCTGTGGGACTTCATGCTGTGTAATAACTCATGTCTAACATCCAGCAGTACTGGCAGAAATTAAAGCAGGTGCTTCTGCTCTACCACCTTGAAACAATAGGTGTTAATTAAGAATAATTTACTATGTTTTGTGAGTTTACTGATAAAATGTCCAAGCAATTATAGCGCATTACACAAAAGAACAGTTGAAATTTGGTTCAAAATTGAAAATGAATTTTTCCCATGTTATGTTTCCAACTATGTGAACCTAAGTAATGTACGGACAGCATCATGGGCTCACAATTTTATAGATAAAAGCAACAGTTTGTCTAAATGAAAAATGTTAGTAAATGAATCATAAAAGTGGTATTATTTTCAGCACCTTGTAACGAGTGTCCCCGTGACCCACGTGTCGGGTCGTGGACACACCTGCATCTCCGCTGAGCCTGCCATGGCACGGTCCTTGGGCACACTCGCAGCCCTGTCTCTTACTCACCGTGCCGGGACAGCGCGCTGGTGATTTGCTATCACCGGCCGCTGACTCTATTTAAGCCCTGCTCTTTCCTCAATTCCCTGCCAAATCGATATTGCTCTAGAGCCTTGAGAGGAAGCGTTCCATTATAGTTATTCTGTGTACCGTATCCTTAGCTTCTGTCCCTCAACCGCAAACCTTTGCCGCCTGTTCTGACCTTCCTGCCTGTCCAAGACTTAGCGCTTGCTTCACGATTTTTTACCATGCTACACCTTGACAGACACCGCAAGCAAGTCACGTCAGGGTTAGCAACCTGGTAGTGTTCCGCTGCAACAAGTCCATCCCGCTTTGTGGCGGCCCTAGTGAATACCGGACCTACTTAGACCCCTCTCCCTGGCGTGGCTCATAACACCGCCTGCGGTGGTCCAGAGGATACACATCTACGGTCATCCGTTTGGTAGGACCACCGTTACAGTTCGATTCGGCCATGGATCCCGCCAAGGTGCCTCTGCTGAGAGTCTCTGACCTCACCACCATCTCGGCCCAGCAGTCGAAGCAGATCGTGCAACAGGTGCAGCAGCTTAACCAGCTTTTGGCTAGGTAACAGCTCCTCACCACCCAGCAGCAACAGCCGATTTCCGTGGCTCCCTCTATGGCAGCAGTCTCGATGATGTCCGTCAGCCCCAAGCTCCAGTTGTCCATGACAAAGAAATTTGATGGGGACCCTAAGGCCTGCAGGGGTTTCATCCCGCAGTGCTCCCTTCACGTGGAACTAATGGCCATCCAGTTTCCGACTGAAGGGTCCAAGGTGGCCTTCGTGGTCAGCCTCCTCTCTGGAAAAGCCCTGGCCTGGGCTACTCCTCTTTGGGACAGAGGTGACCTATTCTCACTATGTTCCTGCAGAAATTCTGCAGTGTCTTCGAGGAATCAGCCCATGCATCATCGTCCGAGACCGCCTTATTGAACCTACGGCAAGGGAACTCCTCTGTAAATTACTACACAGTGCAATTCCACACCCTGGCTTTGGAATTATCCTGAAACTATGCTGCACTGAGTGCCATGTTCAAAAAGGGCCTCTCTAGCCAGATAAAGGACGCCCTCTCCACCAGGGACCCTCCATCCTCCCTAAGTGAGCTTATCCATCTGGCCACTTGTATTGACATACACGTTTCGGAGAGACAGGAGGAACTCCATAAAGGGCGTGAACCAGTACGATCACGTCATCTATCCCGTCTTGCGCCGGTGTGCCTACGGCCTCCCCTACCTCCTTCTCAGCTGGCCCCTTGAAGAAGCCATGCAAGTGGATAGAGCCCACCTTACTCTCCAAGAACTATCACGATGACGTGAGGAGAACTTGTGTCTCTACTGTGGCAACCCTGAACATTTCCGTAGGGGTTGTCCACTTCGTCCGCAATGTCCGGGAAACAAACGCACCTAGACTTTGTGGGAGAGGCGTCCCTAGGTGTGAGCAATTTCTCTCCACTGCGCTCTTGCATCGATTACCGCGGACTCAACAAAATCACCATTAAAAACCGGTATCCGCTACCGCTAATTACGGAACTGTTTGACCGTCTCCAGGGACCCAGAGTCTTTTTCAAGTTAAATTTGTGGGGGGTCTATAATGTCATTCGGATCCAAGAGGGTGATGAGTGGAAGACGAATTTCAAAACTCGAGGGCACTTTGAATATCTGGTTATTCCCTGGTTATTATACATTTTCAGAGATCTCCTGTATACCTGCGTAGGCGTCTATCTGGATGACATTCTGTTTTTTTCGCCTGATCTGGAGTCCCGCCAATCCTATGTGCGCCAGGTTCTTAGACGTCTGCATAATAATCACCTCTATGCCAAACTGGAGAAGTGCCTCTTCAATCAGACCAGTCTCCCGCTTCTCGGGTATATCATCGGGTATATCATCTTGGACAAGGGTCTGCAAATGGACCCCATAAAACTGTCCGCCGTCCTGCAGTGGCCACGACCCGTCGGTCTCCGGGCCATACAACGTTTCTTGGGGTTCGCCAATTATTACAGACAGTTCATCCCACATTTCTCGACGTTGGGTGCACCGATTGTGGCTCTCACCAGCAGAATCAATCAAAAGAATTATAATGTTAACCACATTCAGAACACAAATAGTAGAAGGAAGTGAAACTCAGAACACTGATCCACAAAGTCAAGGACATACACTATACTTCCACTACCCAAAGACAATTATAATCAGTAATATGGCTATAGAATGACCATATAAGCGCTCAGATGACAGAACAACACAGGTGCCCTGCAGAATGTTTTACATTGCTGAGTATACAAGAGAATATAGCACATTCAGTGAATCACAGGTGATGTCTCTCTGAATAAAGTTGTTCATATTCTGTTTTTTTTAAATTTAGTCCATGATGACTTTTTCCATCAACTGATTTCGATGCCTAGACTTATTTCGTCTCTCACTTCTGCAGCCCTTACCCACCCTTTATAGAAACAAGTGAGCTGCATTATATGTGCATAATTCAAAGTTTCATGGATCCTTTTTTATGCCCAAATTATTTCACACCCCAGAAGACCCCAAAATGAATTCAGACCTTAACCTAGAGCAGGGGAGCACAACATTTTCTGGTCCAGGGGCCACATTGTAAAACTGTACCTTTCTGGGGCCGCAGTAATACTTTGGGTGGGTATTCCCCATCTGAGTGGAACTTTATTTGTAAATATTAGCATAAAATGGCACATAGGGCATACACGGTGCTTTTCAATATGTATTTCAATCCGAAAAATTTATTGAAAAACGTTGTGTAAAACGTATCCACACATGTACCCAAAGTGTGGTGCGTGTTTGGATATATTTTCTGTGCAGCAGAAACGTACCCCATAGTTTAGTAAAATGTATCAAGAGTTGACATGTTATCACAAAGAAGTGTGTAAAACACATATCGTCTGAACGATAGATGAATTGAAAACAAAAAGTCTTTATCCCATAATGTTAAAAAACAATAAAAATCGCAGTGAAAATCACAGAGCATACATTGTTAATGCGTTTCAGGTCTAGCTAGTGACCCTTACTCATAACTTGAGTCATAACTTTACGAGGGTCACTAGCTAGACCTGAAATGCATTAACGATGTATGCCCTGTGATTTTCACTGCAATTTTTATTGTTTTTTAACATTATAGGACAAATAAAGACTTTTTGTTTTTAATTAATCTATCCGAGTGCTGGAGAAATTTTTCATTTTTGGATAAAGTGTGTGCACCTGTGGCCAGGTGATGTCTCTCGTGGACCGGACGACTAACTATATGAAGATACAAAAACGGAGTAGTGAGCGAATCTATACTTTTCTGCTGTTAAAAGATGAATATTACTTTCTGAAGTATGAGGACAGTGACAAAGCATGTTTATGTTCTGATGTTTGGGGGCCGCACAGAAGGGCCATCGAGGCACCCCTGGACTAGAGATAAAAGAAAATATGCTAAGAATTATGACTTAAAGCCAGACATTTCACCCCCTTATTGCTCCCTGATCCTCCTTAGCTCTACATACACATGGTCCTATGCCAGCCACCACAGACTACATTCTGGCCGAACAGGGTTGGGCCCAATGCTTCGTTGCCCAAAGAAAAATCGGAATGAGGAGGGGTATGTTATGTCAGCAGCTGTGCTCACCTCTCTTTGAGCCTCTTTGAGATCACTTCTCTCCTTACTCAGACTGACTCATTTGATGGTGTGTTCTCTTACTAGATAAGTTGCAGCGCTATCCAACTTCTTCGTGACACACATAATACGAAGTGCTGTAACATCGCAAATACAAAAAAAAAACAAAAAAAACCAATGAATTTCTAGGTGGTAAAGAATTCTTTTCTCTCCTAGTAGTAGATATATTTTACTGGGGAGTCTTTTTGCTGGCAAGAGATGACTAGGTTTAAGGTTTTACCTTTTTTTCTTTTTAGCATTTATATGCACCAATTATGATTAATCAAATGTCCTTTGACCAGGCAGCTTTCTGCCACTTACAGTACACATACATGAAACATAGGCATTATGCTAAGGTTAATTCCATATTTTTTAGGCTTTACTATTCATTTTCTAAAAATATGCCTTTGAAGAGTCTTTGTATACTATGCATATAAAATAATAATATGATCTCATTTTATGGCCCCTTTATTACTAAGAACTTTTCCAGTTAGCAAAGCACATCTTGCTTTATTACCATATTCATGAGCTTGAATAATGTGAGGAAATCATTTAAGGTTAATTGTCCTATGTCTGGGCTTTAAAACTTAGCCCAAAGCATCATAAAACTGTACACTGCAACAATGAATCGTTTATTCTATACAGCCTTAAACACTGTTATTGCTTAAAAACTCACTGGACTATAAAATAAGCAGCAGAATTTTCATTTGTAAAAATAGGTCTATGAAGGTGATTTGTGGTGAACCAAGCATGCTGTAGTCAATGAAGACAATCTGTCATAAAAAACAAAAAACTTTCACATAATCCATGTTAGAGATATTTTGAAAACACAGCTCCAGCAGAAAGATGGATAAAATTAAGTTCCTTATCTAATATCTTTGTTTACATCAAGTTCATTTTTTTAATGGGTATTTTTTACCATTTACAGTCTTATATATTATATTATTAGATATACAGTTGAAACCAGAAGTTTACATACACTATATAAAAAGACACATATGCATGTTTTTCTCACTATCTGACATGAAATCAGAATAATTCTTACCCGTTTTAGGTCAATTAGGAACCAAAATTATTTATATTTGCCAAATGCCAGAATAATGGAGAGTTTAAGGCATTTTTATTACTTTCTGCAAAGTCAAAAGTTTACATACACTAGGATTGATATGCTTTTAACAATTTGGGACAGCCCATATGATGATTTCATGTCTTTGGAAGCTTCTGATAGATTTATTGGCAATATCTCAGTTAATTAGAAATACATCTGTGGATGTATTTTGAAGCACACCAGAAACACACTGCTTCTGTGTGTAACATCATGAGAAAGTCTAAATAAATCAGTCAAGATATCAGGAAGAGAATTGTGGACTTGCACAAGTCTGGATTATTCTTGGGTGCAATTTCCAGATACCTCAAGGTGCCTCGTTCATCTGTACAAACAATTATATGCAAGTACAAACATGATGGAAATGTCCAGGCATCATATCACTCAGGAAGGAGACGAGTCTTGTGTCTCAGAAATGAATGTGCTTTGGTCCAATATGTGCATATCAACCCAAGAACAGAAGCAACAGACCTTGTGAAGATGCTAGGGGACGCTGGTAAGATTGTGTCATTATCCACAGTGAAACGAGTACTGTAGCAACATGGGCTGAAAGGCCACTCTACCAGGAAGAATTCATTACTCCAAAAGAAACATATAAAAGCCAGGTTAATGTTTGTAAATGCACACAGGAACAAAGACCTAAATTTTTTGAGACACCTTGTGGTCTGACGAAACTAAAATTGAACTGTTTTACCATAATGACCATTGTTACGTTTTTAGGAAAAAAGGAGAAGCTTGGAAGTCTAAGAGCACCATCCCAACTGTGAAACACAGGGATGGCAGCATCATGTTGTGGGGTTGTTTTTCTGCAGGAGGGACTTCACAAAATAGATGGCATAATGAGGAAAGAAGATTATGTGGCAATACTGAAGCAACATCTCAAGACATCAGCCAGGAAGTTAAAGCTTGGACGGAAATGGGTTTTCCAAATGGACAATTACCCAAAGCATACTGCCAAACTGGTTACAAAGTGGCTTAAGAATAACCAAGTCAATGTTTTGGAGTGGCTATCACATCAAGTCCTGATCTCAATCCTATTGAAGATTTATGGGCAAAGCTGAAAAGGCAGCGAGCAAGGTGACCTAAAAAATAGCTCAAGTACACCAGATCTGTCAGGAGGAATGGGCCAACATTTTCACTATTGTGAGAAGATTGTGGAAGGATATCCAAAACGTTTAACTCAAGTCATACAGTTTAAGGGCAATGCTATCAAATACTAATGAAATGTATGTAAACCTTTGACTTTGCAAAAAGTTATAAAATGCCTAAAAAAATTCTCTCCCTCTCATTATTCTGATATTTGGCAAATTTTGGTAATCCTAATTGACCAAAAATGGGTAAGGTTTATTCTGAGTTCAAATCCGATAGTGAGAAAAACATGCATATGTGTCTTTTTATACAATGTATGTAAACTTCTGGTCTCAACTGTACGTAATGTGCATATATGTATATATATATATATATATATAATATATATATATATATTAATATATATATATATATATATATATATATTTATATATATATATATATACAGAGATATATATGTGGTGAAGAACAAAAAAAATTATTTTGTGCGGTAGAATGTCACAATGTGGTTCAAATAATGCATTTTCTCATTCTGCAGGCTAGTATGATTCCACCAATATCACATTTTTATAGTTTTGGTTATGTTTTATAACTTTTAAAAATAATAAAAGCTTTTATTTTTTTTTATTTGCATAGCAGTTAAACTTGCATAGTCATTTTCTGTCAATTACTTTTTTTCCCCTTTCTATGAACCTGTATAAGGACTAATTTTTTGCAGGTGCACTGTGCGCCCCCTTCGTGAAATGTGCCTATTGAGGCGCCTTACATATGTTATGCGCCCCCGTCGGGCAATGAGCCTCAATAGATGCATACCATATACTACCAATGATATGCTATGTTCCACGAGCTGAGCAATGCGCCCTTTTTTGATACGACACGGCCTTTTTTGATACGATGCGCCCTTTTTTGATGCAATGCGCCCTTTTTTGATACAATGCCCCCTTCTTTAATACGATGCACCCTTTTTTGATGCAATGCGCCCTTTTTTGATACGATCTGCCACTTTAGGCGCATTAAGTTTTCTATGCAAGATATACCTGACGCCAATTTTTAGAAAGTATCGGACTTTCAGGCGCACTTTACACTGATTTAATGTGCCTAAAACTGGCATAGATATGCCACTTTTCGGACATGTCGCTCCAAATTTTTTGATCACATCTTATTCCACTTTTTTGGGGCAAGAAAAGTGACCTAAGAACTGTAGGGAACATGTCTGAAAACAGTCCAAGACTCCAGTATTAACACTTTCTTTGTTGCCCATAGCAACGAATCAGAGCTCCCCTTTCATGTTTCAGAGCACTATATGAAATGAAAAGGGAGCTCTGATTGGTTGCGATGGGCAACAAAGAACGTCTTAGACCTGCACAGTTTTCATACATGTGGTGTGTAATTTTAGCATTGGGTAATTTTATTTGACAGTTTTCTCCATGTAGGATAAATAAAGTTATATTTTTAAAAATCAGACTTTCACGGATATGATGATACCAACTATTTTGTTTGTTTGTAAAATGGTAAAACAGTGGGTATATTTAAATACATTCTTTTCTTCTATTTACAAAAATTTTTTTTTTTTTTGTATCTGATTCTGGTAGCTATAAGTCTTGGCTGTCCGCTGTAAATAACAGCCAATACCCACTGTGTATGGAGCCGACACTGCCTGTCTGGAAGAAATATAAATTGAACTCCTTAAATACTTATCTAATTTTCTTTCTTTAATCCCTTTAAGGGGTTGTATCATTACATTACATGCTCTTCAGAATAAGGGGACAGTGAAAACAAGCAAATTTGCAATTGGATGTGATTTGCAAAGCTTTCTTGTTTTCACTGTCTCCCTTATCTTCGTTTACTGTAAACACTGTTCCCCACTGCTGGTCGGATTCCACCTCCTTTCATATCATTGGCTGCTGGCTCTACTAATTTACATTCTGTCTGGCCCCCGGTCGTATTCACTGGAGTGCGCATTCCTCCCTCTCTCACTCTGAATAAGGGGCCAGCAACATTTCACTCTACACAGCCAGCAGCAGTAACCCTGCAACTGCTTATACAATCAGAAAACAGCAGAATTGTGCCCGGTGCCTTAATGCTGCTGCGTGTAAACATAGAAGGGAGACAGATCTGTGCTGCTCTGGATGAGTTCATAGAAGACTGGATTCATCTGTAACAAACCCCCAGCTGTGAGAGGAGAAGAGATCAGTGCTCTGAGTTCATAGAAGACTGTCTAGACTGAATGCAGGGCTGTGCAGCTCTTACAAAATAAGACTGCCTAGGGAGAGGAATGACACAGTGACATGTGGCGTGGAATGCAGACAGAGAGGGGGGATGTGCTATCCCCTCCCACTGATCTCAAACAAACACAGGAACAGTGAAGGGAGGGGATGATGTCATCCCCCTTCAGTTAAGAAACACCCAGTGTGGAGGGGAAGATAAGTCCCTGGATTTCAGGAGTTGAGAAACTGAAAATACAACGAAACAGCCGATCTGATGAAGTGATAAATCCCCTTTAAGGACCTTGTGTTTTTTTGTCATGCTCATTTTTTCCTCCTCGCCTTCCAAAAGTCATAACTTTTTTATTTTTCCACCTACATAGATAAATGAGGGTTTTTATTTTGTGTAACAAGATTTACTTTCTATTGGTGTTATTCACTGTACTATAGAATATACTAGGAAACCGCAAAAAATTCCAAGTGGGACAAAATGTAAAAAAAACATACTTGCACCATGTTTGCAGGGTTTTTTTGTTTTAGGGCGTTCACTCTCCGGTATAAATGATGTATTCTCTCTATTCTGCAGGTTGATATCATTCTGGTAACACCAAACATGTATGGTTTTTATGTTTTGGTACTGTAAAAAAAAATTCAATTTTCGATTCTTGAAATTTGTGCGACAGCTGTATTTTCTGCGACCAATAACTTTTTTGTACTAACACGTACCGATTTGAGTGAGGTGCCATTTTTTTGCAGGCTGAAGTGTACTTTTTATCGGTACCAGTTTGGAATGCATGCAACTTTTTTGATCAACTTTATTCAAATTTTTAGAGGACGCAAAATGACCAAAAAAACAATTGTGGCGTTTGGGATTTTTTTCGGTGTTCAGTTCACGGGATAAATGATGTTATATTTTAATAGATCGGACTTTTTCGGACGTGGCGATACCAAATATACTTTTAATAAGTTACTTTTTATTTATTTACACATTCAAACTTTTTTTTTTACTTTAACTTTGAGTCCCTCTCGGGTATTTCACCAGTAGGGGGCACGATTGTTTATACACCCTAATGCATTGTATTGCAAAGCATAAGGGTGTACAAAGATGGCGGTTTTACTACTTGCTACGCCTGAGTCTGCGTGCTGTAACCGGCAAGTGTTATCTGCAATTAGCAGCTGACACCCAACAGTTATGTGCTACATAGCCCCTTAGCGACCCTGGGACATACTCATACATCCAGAGTCATTAAGGGGTTAAATACACCATATAATTTATTAAAAAGAAAATGATTACTCCCATTGAATAGAAAATATTGGAATGCTGCAAATTTATTGAAGTATTTGGGCCTCATGTAGGAAAACTGTCTAGGTGTAATACAGCCTAAGCTCCGCTTTTATTTCATATAGTGCTGTGAAAAAAATGAAATGGGAACTCTGGTTGCTATTGGCAACAAAGAATGCCTTAGACCTAAACAGTTTTCCTACATGTGGCCCTTTGTTTTTTCTGCAGGCACTGTGCTGTAAAAATGACATATCTGTATTCTATTGGTCAATGTAATTGTAATGCTTAGAAATTTATGTAGCTTTACTTATGTTTTGCTACTAAACAAATATTTATATTTAAAAATATATTCAAAGAAATAAGCCGCACTTTCTACACGCTATCTTCAGCGGGGTGCCAGCAACATATGGATTTCCCGGCGAGGGAAGCCGATTTCTACTATACCATAGGAAAAAGTTGCAGCACTCTGGTAGTCAGGTGAAAAAACGTGAAAACGTGAATTTATTGCCACATATTCCAAGAACGACGTTTCGGCTCTCTCACAGAGCCATTTTCAAGTATCACACCATATAAATTTCAAGTGCATATATAGAAGACATTAATTAACAATCAATATAAAATTCATTAAGTGATTACAATATATAATTCATTATGCATACATATATAGAACAACATATTCGTCTGTGTCTAGATTAGCGTTTGTATCCACTTTTAGTGGTGTAAGTCCATATGTTGCTTCGATTGTCAGAAAGCATTGGCATATTTTGAAACATAGTTTCAACAGTGTCAGTGATTTCCAAGTTGCACCTTTAATGTCCTATAAAAGGGCTCCAAATTTAAAAGATAGGCTGGTTAAGAACATGGTCCCTTCTTTGAAATTTAAACAATCTTTTCTTGGCAAACCACAATTTGGTTCATTTCCGTGTCTTGGATGTGTCAATTGTAGAATTATGGTAAAGGGCAACAGTTTTGTTTATCCTATTACCAATGAAATTTTTCCCATTAAGTTCCACCCTTCATGTATTTCTGAGTGGGTGATTTACATACTTTGGTGCCCCTGCAATTTAATCTATGTGGGAGAAACCACTTGCGATCTTAAAACAAGATTGAATAATCATAGATTTTCTATCCGCAGAAATAGGTTAGATTTGCCGGTCTCTAAGCATTTTTTTGAGGCTGGTCATAAGGAGTGGGATTTGAAATGCATGGTGGTAGACCATATACCAGTACCTAAACGTGGGGGTGACAGGGTTATCCTTCTTAAAAAGCGTGAATTAAGATGGATTTTCCACACGGGGGCTCTGAAACCTAGGGGCCTTAATGTGGATTTCAATATATTACCTAATATGTATAATTGATCATAGGATAGATTTCACCAATTTTACTGTCTAGATGGTGTCTGGCCTCAGTGTCTTTGAGAGCTGGTTATTAATTATATGTATGTATTTTTTCTTTTTTAGATATTTTTGGTGTTCTTGAACATCATTGGACGGGATCCGTATCGCCCACCTTTGGCACGAGCTGTATACGGATGTGAAGAATTGATTAAGGAATTCAGTTTTTTGTTTATGTTTATATTGTTAGTTTATGGTGTTAGTGATAGTTTGGGATTGTAATTATTTGATTTATTATTTATTAGGGGTCATTAGATATAGGTATATTTTAAGTAGTATTTTGTCACATTACATGTGGTTTATGTATGGGATAATGATTCATTAATATATTTTTTGGTCACTGGATTTACTTATTTTGGTTCACCTAATTGTAGTTTAGTTGCTTAGAAACTATATAAATATCTTGTTTTGAATCACTAGTTGAGGTGGTAGTTAATTTGGTAATTTTTTCTTAATTTTTTCTTAAAAGGAATTTTTTCTTAAGAGGAATTTGATATATGTAATAATTAGTATGGTCTCGAGCGTTGTCATGGAGACGCAACTGTGCTTCTGACATGCGCAGTAGACGTTAGTTGTTACGCTGTTGCGTAGACAACGGGCTTTTCCGGACATGCGCGTTTGGGTTTGAGGACGCGTGGGTTAGTGATTATGTTTGGTTTAGGTTGTGATGACAACGGTTTCTTCCGGTCATGCGCGGCTGTGTTTTAGGAACGCCGTGCTGGGAATGTAGTATTGTTGCCCTCGTGGAGTGTTTGATTACAGTGCCGTACTGAACATACAGCTGTACATTATTGAGACCTTAGGTGAGCGATATTGGATCCCGCCCTCTTATTTACTGTTTTATGTAATTTTAACTTGTCAATCTTATTGACAATGTTGCCTTATGTCAATATTGTCTCTTACTCACTATGGATTTTTATGATCACGAATATGTTGTTCTGTATATGTATGCATAATGAATTATATATTGTAATCACTTAATGAATTTTATATTGATTGTTAATTAATGTCTTCTATATATGCACTTGAAATTTATATGGTGTGATACTTGAAAATGGCTCTGTGAGAGAGCCGAAACGTCGTTCTTGGAATATGTGGCAATAAATTCACGTTTTCACGTTTTTTCACCTGACTACCAGAGTGCTGCAACTTTTTCCTATGGTATATTTAAAAATATATATTATAAATAACAAATGGGAAAAGAGGAATGTTTTTAATACTTTTAGGGTGTGTTCACATGGCATTTGCATTGTGTACTACGGGGCATAATTGCATTGCAATTCACCCAAAGTAAGCCCTACAAATCCGGTAAAATCATAGCACTCATTTCCTTTTGCTTTTTTTTTCACTTTTATTCCTCCTAGAACATGAGAATATGATCACTTGGTTGCTTGAACAATATACCACAAAACAAACGTACTGTAAAATTACTATCATGGCATTCCATGGGGTCCTTCATTAACTCCTTAACTCTTTTGACATCGGGCATTTCAGGTCGTTCCTCTGCAGCGACGTCTTTTGACGTCGGAGTTTGCGGTTTCGAGCGTCACAGCAGCCCTGAGATCGGGGCTGTACTACACAGCCCTGATCCCAGCGCAGCTCCTGCGAGTATCGGGGAGTGGGGGAAACCTCTGCTCCCCGGTGCTTTAACCCTTTGATTGCCGCGGATCGTCACCGCAGCGCAATCAAAGAGTTTCCCTGCTCTGTTGGGTGATCGGAACACCCGGGGATCCGACAGAACCCAGGGAATGGCTGCACAGTCAGCCCTGGGGACATAGAGTAGCCCCAGGGCTGTCTGTGTAAGAAGCCAGTGATCAGGACAGACTGTGAACTGCCCTGATCACTGCCTGTGTCAGACTGACACAGATTACAATGTATTAGCATATATGAATATGCTAATACATTTGTAAGTGTAAAAAAAACCAAAACATAACACAGTTCTCCCTTCAATTGGATTTAAAAAAAGGTAAGAAACATAAAAAGAAGTGTAAAACAAAATAATAAAATAAAAATAAATATTTAATAAAAAACAATTGTGCATACATTACACACACAAAAAACCCTACACATATTAGGTATCCACACGGCTGTAATAACCTGTAGAATTAATCTAACAAGTTATTAAGTATGAAATATGAATGGTGTAAAAAAAATGTAAAAAAACAAAAAATGTAAAAAAATTTTTAAAAAATTCTGCTATTATTTATAAGTGAACTTAAACTATTCCCCCATAAAGTACAACTCATTTTGAATAAAACGAGGCCTCATACAACTGTGTCATTAAAAAAAAAAAAAAAAAGTTACAACTGTTTAAACGCAAGGAGGCAAAAACTAAAAAAAATGTTCTGGTCATTAACTACTTTTAAGGCGTGCGGCTTAAGGGGTTAAGCCTGCTGTGACAACAGAAGGGTTCCCTATGAATTATGGCTGGAGCCCCCTCCCATCCTCTAATCTCTCAAATGCCTTGTTCACTAATGATCACATTGATGACATGTGTCAGTGATGTAACATAGCCTTTATCCTCCGTGTATAAATATGGTGTATGCTACTAAAGGGTTAGAGATAACATTAAGCCACCATTAGGTGGTGCCTGTGAGCTCAGGGAAAATTGTGTTATTATTGAGTTCATTGTTTAACCCCTTAATGACCAATCCTTAAAGAGCCCTAACAACAATTGAATAAGCTTAATTCAGTTTGAGGGTATATAGAAATTACTGTTTAATTTAGATAATTTAGTTTGCATCAATTTTCTCCTATTTCACACTAAATAACCTGTTACATTAATTCTCCTGTGGTCACATGCATGCCCAGCACATGTTATTTTTATACTAAATAATAACTTTTTTATGTTTTTGCTTTTTTTATTTTAATAATTTTTTTTTGCAACACCTTTTTTATCTTATGAAGAGATTATTATGTTGTAACTCTAGTTGATTCTTCTGATGTTTTATCATACTCTTGTATGCTAATATATTATCATATATATTATTGTAGTAACAGGGTTTCAGGCATTATAGCAACACAACCAGGTTCTTCAGAAATGATTATTAACACTTTTTAGATTGATAACTTGCAGAGAACAGTTAAAGTTTATACCTTTGTTTATAAATCACAGCTTAACAATCTTTGGCCTCTCTCCCTTCCGTGACACAGTGTTCAAGACATAGGGCGACATGTATGAACGAAGGTGCTTCGAAGTGAATAGTCGAGTCTCATTTTCAGTGTATAATGCGCCTGATGTATTAAAGTGTTTTTTGTGCGTTCATAAATGGTGTGTAAAGTTCGACGCGCCTCGACTATGTGTTCGGCGCATTACGGAACCTAGACGCATAAGTAATGCTCCTCACATGTATTAAGGTTATAGACAGGCTAGAAATAAGAGAAAAATCATTAGAATAGCATGTCAGTGAATAGAAACTATGCCACTGATCCTGCTTGGAGGACTAAAGGTCCCAGCAATACATGTGTTGTGTTGGCTTTTGCTGTATGTAGAAAGGGTGAGAGCAGCAAAAATAAAATTTGAGAAATGTTGGACATTTTTGCCCCTTACAGAAAATCTAGCTTCACTTTGACTCCTCAGGCTCAGGCAGACCACATTGAGATATGTCTGCCTGTCAGAGCAGTAATGCACCTAATTTTGCCGAACCACATTCATATATGTATCTTATATTACAAGTGTGGTGTGACACACCTCCATAATGCCTCCAGAGCACCCCTTTATGTTAGGCGCATTCAAAAGTGTCGAGTCTTACGAACAATGCACCTAACACATCCATTAGGCGCATTAGGCATTGTAGCCGGCTCATTTAGGTTCATTGTACGCCAGAAAAAGGGTGAAAAACCCTTTCATACATGTTGCCCATAGTCTCCCTCTCCATCTAAAGTCTTCCTGTATCTTACTAGCCTCAACTCTTTCCTGGTGCTGGTGTCTCCTGGTTTCTTTCTGTGAATGATTCTCTGACTTGTTTTCCGTCATCTCTTGCTAGGAACATCAACCTCTTCACTGGGTCCCTCTTATCTCTCTTCTAATGATTTTTCTGGACTGACTCCTCCAACCACACTTCACAGGTTTTTCCTTTCCTATGCCTCTCTCTGGTACTCTGGTACCACCTACTGTTAGAGTGGTGATTTGCTTGCTACAGCCGTACATGCTTATGGCATAGGCTGTTACAAGCTCAACACCTTATGTGCCACAATAGCATTGGTATTGACTAGGTAGACTTTTCATGTCCCCAGATCAGACTGCATAGGGTTTCCAGTCAGCGTGCCCTGACTAAATCGGGAATTAACATGTCCCAGATTGGAGCTCTATAGTAAGAAGGCTGCTCTAGGAATTAAAGGGGTTTTCTCACCCTACTATATCACAGAGTCACAGGCAGTTTTATACTCATAGAAAGATGGATGAGCACCAGCAAAAGTTGTTGATAAAATATCAAAAATTTATTGTAGAAATTCCGTAAAACGGCCACAAATGAGCCACACAAAATAACCGTGTGCACACACTAAAGAAACAGAGGGGTGGTCAGCTGACGCGTTTCGGGCTCAATTCAGCCCTTAGTCATAGCTGGGTAACCAAGGTATTAACACCCTTTTATAGTGCACCAACATTTCTAATACACAAAAGAGAATGTAAAATTATTATACACACCTGAGATGCCATGCCTGTGGTCCATGCGCTTCTATCATGGCAACCACATGGAACCCGTCCGGCCAACAACCGGAAGTGGACGCAAGGGATCCTGCGTTCCAAAAACCGGAAATAGCGTTGTAAGGGAGAACCAACGAGATGAATTGTTCAGAAGGGACACACATCACAGGAAGTAATCAGTGCAGCCCGACTGTACAAAACCAAGCGTACTAAGACCGGAAGCCGGAAGCACAAACACCGGGTTGTGCGTTCCAAGCTCAGGAATTGACGCAATACGATGGGCGGACGGCAAGTGTGTTGCCATGGTAGCGCATACGATGTAGTAATCAAAAAAATGTAAGTACAAAAAACTATTAATAAACAATTAACACATTCATGAAAACATTAATGCTGTACGTACACGGTATACATGGAACGCAGGCAGAGGGTGGTGTGGTAAAATACTATGTTAATCGATGGTATACATAGAAAAAATGATGACTACAGATTTTTGCAAAGAACATGTATAACAAGTTAGTACAAAGCACAAGAAAGACGAACTAAGCTAAAGGTGATACATAACATCTCTGCGCATATTTAGCCCTTTTGGATGAATGCTGTTCAAAGCTAGGATCCAATACGCCTCCCTATCTCGCAATAGATATTCCCAGTCACCGCCCCGTGTGGGTTTACGTACATTCTCTATAGCTGTAACTCGTAGGCCTTGTGTTGAGGATCCATGGTATTCTGTAAAATGCTTCGCTACATTAGATTTATTAGATTTGTTAATGTTAAAAATATCACTGAGATGTTCTAAAAATCGAGTTTTTAGTCTTCTGATAGTGCTGCCTACATAGATAAGATTGCAGATGGTACAAGTGATGACATAAACCACATGGTGAGAATTGCAATTCATGTAACTTCTAATTTCATGGGGGCGTGAAAAATCTGAGTTAAAAAAATTGTGTGTGGGAAATACAAATTTGCATGTTTTGCATGGATGTGATCCACACTTAAAAAATCCCTTGTGGTGCAACCAAGAAGCCTGATTAGCACTGGTATGTACTCGATTGGGTGATAATATATCCCCAATGGTCTTAGATTTTCTTGCCACTATGTGACAACCTTTGTATAAGATGGTATCAATAATTTCATCCTCCTGTAGGATTGGTAAATATTTTAAGATAATTCGTTTGATTGTGGCAAAATGATGATTGTAATCTAATGCCAGTACTAATTTATCTCTCTTTTTGATTTTAGTTTGGCTGTTATTGTACACCGATTTTGTAGCCAACAAATCTTCTCTGGTACGTTCATCTACAATCCTAGAAGCCCTTTCTAGTGTCCAATCTGGATAACCTCTGGCTCTGAGTCTTTTATTAATAATGTCTCTTTCGGCTAGGAAGCTTGAAGGGAGACTACAATTGCGTTTAGCCCTAATCTGCTCTCCTACCGGGATGGCCCGCTTGGTATGCCTTGTATGAAAACTTTTGAAATGGAGAATGGTATTCCCGCTAGTGATTTTGCGGAAGGTTTTGGTAAGTACAGTATGTCCAGACATACCAGTAAGCTCTAAATCTAGAAATGTTGTGGTCGTATCCTGTATGTCATAGGTGAACCTAAAGTTCACCGGATTGTTATTGAGGTACTGGATGAACATGTGTACGGCAGGTACATCGCCCCTCCAGATGAGGAGGAGATCGTCGATGTACCTGCCGTACCACTCTATGTCATCTGCAAAGGGATTGGACTCTGAGTATATGTAATGCATCTCCCACCATGAGACTGAGAGATTAGCGAGTGATGGGGAGTACTTAGCACCCATAGAGACGCCATTCACTTGGAGGTATACAATGTTATTATATGAAAAATAATTGTGATGCATAAGGTCCTCATTATATGAGCTATATGCTGCAAGATGGAACTGTAATGCCGATAACGCTACCTTATGTGGTATGCTGGTGTACAGTGACTCGATGTCACAAGTGACCCAGCATAGATTTTCAGACCATTCCTTGTGTTGTAAATTGGTCAATACATCTTTGGTATCCCTAAGGTAGCCTGGTACCCTTTGTACTAGGGGTTGTAAAAAAGAATCCAACCATTGTGATACTCGCTCCAGAAGGGAGCCAATGCCAGAGACAATTGGGCGCATGGGGGGAGATTCCTTATTTTTATGGATCTTGGGCAATCCGTATAGTATGGGCATAATAGGATGTTCCACCACCATGTACTCCAACTGTCTCTGGCTAAGAACCCCCAAGGCAACTCCCTCTTCCAATAAACATTTAATTTCTGATTGGAATTTACTGGTAGGATCCTTCTCTAGTTTGAGATAAGTAGTTGTATCCTGTAACATAAGTGACATAGAACGGTCATAGTTTGTCCGATCCATGACAACCACCGTGCCCCCCTTGTCTGCCATACTGACAGTAATGGTATGATTATTCTTTAGATCAAATAAGGCTTTCCTTTGTGAGGAATTGAGATTCCGGTGGCAAGACAAGGGGGGAACGGAGTCAGCCAGGGTCCTAAGATCACGTTCAATTAAATACTGGAACCGGTCCATGGCACTAGTCCTAGAATGTATAGGATAAAATTCCTTGTTAGCAATATTTATTTGTCTGACACAGGACTCATCGATTTTGTCTGTACCACATGAGTCCTGAGCCAGATCTTCAAGATACAATAGGGACATTTGCTCTTTAAATGCAAAATTGCTGAATTTATTGCTAGGTAGAAGCTGCTTTGTATCAGAGTTAGTCTCTGTCTCGTCCCAGAAGTAACGCTTCAAGGTGAGTAAACGTACAAAACGATTTATGTCTTTTAAAGTTGAAAAAAGATCAAAGTTTTCATCAAGACCAAAATTAAGTCCCAATGAGAGTAACTGAAGTTGATCTTGGGAGAGTTCACTTGATGATAAATTCATTCATTTGTTACAAGGACTGTTACATGAAAAAAGAATTTAACGTGTTGCACACACCGCTGTTAACATGGCTCATGCAAAAGGCAGAGATGAAAAAGCCGCAGCGGTGTTCCAAAAAAGGAAAATTACGGATCAGAGGGGTGTGGATTTTTGCAATGTTTTAAAATCATACAAAAAATTATTAGCCCAAGAACTACGCATTTGGTCGGATGTCACTACCCTTCGTAATTATTTAAAGCATGACATGATACCAAGAGGCTTGAGGCTTAAGAAAATACCTACTATTATATATTCTGCGGATTTTGTTCAAAAGTGGAACCACATACTGAGCACCTGTTCTACACAATTAATGCAGCTCATTACTCAATGTGAAGATGCCAAATTAGAAGAAATCTCTATGGATATGAAGAAAGTGGAATTGGAATTACAAAATTTCAAAGAGTTAGATACCTATGAACAGGACTTACAACGCACCCGTGACAATATAGCCAAAATGGAGGAAATTATTATGGCCAATAAAAAACACAAGTTTGATCGTGATATCAATGACTATGAAAAAGACCAGGTCTACGAGTGGGGCAGAAGAACTTCAGACAACATGGCTCCACACTCCATATTAAAACCAAAATGGAGGAAAAATAGCTGGAGGAAAAACTCTTACAGAAAGAGAGTTAGTTTTGGATCTATTGATTCTATGTCGCATGAAGAAGGTGACGAAGGAGAACAAGAATCTGATGAATCCATTGCTTCCACCAGCAGTGTCGCGCACAATTTATCCTATTTCAAGCAACCGAAATATGCCAACAAATCCAAACCAGCAAAAAACGCACCAGGAGAGGTGGAAGACGGTACAAAAGAAAAAGAAAAGAGGAAGACAAGAAAGAACCAATAACCATCAATACAGAGAATACAATTGATGTTTTGAATCTATCATCAAGTGAACTTTCCCAGGAACAACTTCAGTTATTCTCACTGGGACTCAACTTTGGTCTTGGAGAAAACTTTGATCTTTTTTCAACTTTAAAAGACATAAATCGTTTTGTACGTCTACTCACCCTGAAGCGTCACTTCTGGGACGATACAGAGATCAATTCTGATACAAAGCAGCTTCTATCTAGCAATAAATTTAGCAATCTTGCATTTAAAGAACAAATGTCCCTATTGTATCTTGAAGATCTGGCTCAAGACTCATGTGGTACAGACAAAATCGATGAGTCCTTTGTCAGACAAATAAATATTGCTAACAAGGAATTTTATCCTATACATTCTAGGACTAGTGCCATGGACCGGTTCCAGTATTTAATTGAACGTGATCTTAGGACCCTGGCTAACTCCGTCCCCCTGTGTCTTGCCACCGGAATCTCAATTCCTCACAAAGGAAAGCCTTATTTGATTTAAAGAATAATCATACCATTACTGTCAGGATGGCAGACAAGGGGGGCACGGTGGTTGTCATGGATCGGACAAACTATGACCATTCTATGTCACTTATGTTACAGGATACAACTACTTATCTCAAACCAGAGAAGGATCCTACCAGTAAATTTCAATCAGAAATTAAATGTTTATTGGAAGAGGGAGTTGCCTTGGGGGTTCTTAGCCAGAGACAGTTGGAGTACATGGTGGTGGAACATCCTATTATGCCCATACTATACGGATTGCCCAAGATCCATAAAAATAAGGAATCTCCCCCCATGCGCCCAATTGTCTCTGGCATTGGCTCCCTTCTGGAGCGAGTATCACAATGGTTAGATTCTTTTTTACAACCCCTAGTACAAAGGGTACCAGGCTACCTTAGGGATACCAAAGATGTATTGACCAATTTACAACACAAGAAATGGTCTGAAAATCTATGCTGGGTCACTTGTGACATCGAGTCACTGTACACCAGCATACCACATAAGGTAGCATTATCAGCATTACAGTTCCATCTTGCAGCATATAGCTCATACAATGAGGACCTGATACACTTCATTCTTATGATTACGGAGTTCCTTATGCATCACAATTATTTTTCATATAATAACATCGTATACCTCCAAGTGAATGGCGTCTCTATGGGTGCTAAGTACTCCCCATCACTCGCTAATCTCTCAGTCTCATGGTGGGAGATGCACTACATATACTCAGAGTCCAATCCCTTTGCAGACGACATAGAATGGTACAGCAGGTACATCGACGATCTCCTCCTCATCTGGAGGGGCGATGTACCTGCCGTACACATGTTCATCCAGTACCTCAATAACAATCCGCTGAACTTTAGGTTCACCTATGATATACAGGATATGACCACAACATTTCTAGATCTAGAGCTTACTGGTATGTCTGGACATACTGTACTCACCAAAACCTTCCGCAAAATTACCAGCGGGAATACCATTCTCCATTTCAAAAGTTTCCATACAAGACATACCAAGCGGGCCATCCCGGTAGGAGAACAGATTAGGGCCAAACGCAATTGTAGTCTCCCTTCAAGCTTCCTAGCCGAAAGAGATATTATTAATAAAAGACTCAGAGCCAGAGGTTATTCAGATTGGACACTAGAAAGGGCTTCTAGGATTGTAGATGAACGTACCAGAGAAGATTTGTTGGCTACAAAATCGGTGTACAATAACAGCCAAACTAAAAACAAAAAGAGAGATAAATTAGTACTGCCATTAGATTACAACCATCATTTTGCCACAATTAAACGAATTATCTTAAAATATTTACCAATCCTACAGGAGGATGAAATTATGGACACCATGTTATACAAAGGTTGTCACATAGTGGCAAGAAAATCTAAGACCATTGGGGATATATTATCACCCAATCGAGTACATACCAGTGTTAATAAGGCTTCTTGGTTGCGCCACAAGGGATTTTTTAAGTGTGGATCACATCCATGCAAAACATGCAAATTTGCATTTCCCACACACAATTTTTTCAACTCAGATTTTTCACGCCCCCATGAAATTAGAAGTTACATGAATTGCAATTCTCACCACGGGGTTTATGTCATCACTTGTACCATCTGCAATCTTATTTATGTAGGCAGCACTATCAGAAGATTAAAAACTCGATTTTTAGAACATCTCAGTGATATTTTTAACATTAACAAATCTAATAAATCTAATGTAGCGCAGCATTTTACAGAATACCATGGATCCTCAACACAAGGCTGTCACGGACGCCCCTGCGACCTCTGTCCCGGGTCGCAGGCGCGCCCGTGCTCCTGCACGTAGCGGAGCCCCGTCCCGCATGTCGGGTTCGGGGTCCGCTCGCCTCCCCGTCCCCGCCGGCATGCACTTACCCAGCCACGCTCCTGCTCAGGCTGCTTCCGGGTCCCGGCGCGTAGCTCCGCCCCTAGGGGCGGGCGCGCGCCGGCAATTTGAATTTAAAGGGGCAGTGCGCCGGTAATTGGTTCATTGCTGGGCACTGCTCCTATTTAGTCCGGTCACTTCCTGCCGGCCCTCGCCGGATCCTTGGTGTTCATACCCATGGTGAAAGTGTTCCTGAACGTTCCTGTATTGCCTTCCTGTGTACCGACCCTCTGCTACGTCTACCGTCTACGAACCTTGCCGCCTGCCCCGACCATCTGCTTGTCTACCGTCCACGAACCAGAGCCGCCTGTCCAGACCTTCTGCCTGTCCTCGACTACGAGCCTGCCTGCCGTTCCTGTACCTCGCACCCTTGGCCGCCACCGCAGGCAAGCCCCGCCAGTGGTAGTGACCTGGTGGACACCCGCCGCAGCAAGACCATCCCGCTTTGCGGCGGGCTCTGGTGAAAACCGGGTCCCACTTAGACTCCACTCCCTGGTAGGGGCTTACGCCATCGCCTGTGGTGGTCCAGTGGATCCACCTCCAGAATCGTTACAGTAGGATCCGGCCATGGATCCCGCCAAGGTACCCTTGCCAAGTGTCGCCAGCATCACTAAAGTCGTGGTCAAGCAATCACAACAGATTGCGCAGCAAGCGCAGCAGCTCGAGCAACTCTCCTCCATGGTGCAGCAGCTCGTCACCATCCAGCAGCAGCCACCGCCATCTCCAGTTGCTCCTGCCTCAGCGGTTCCGGTGACCCCCAGGGGACCCAAGCTTCGGTTGTCACTCCCATCCAAGTTCAGCGGTGACCCGAAACTATGCAGGGGGTTTATCACTCAATGCTCTATGCACGTGGAGCTGATGACCGACCAGTTCCTGTCCGAACGTGCGAAGGTGGCTTTCGTAGTCAGCCTCCTTTCCGGGAAGGCCCTGGCATGGGCTACACCCCTATGGGACAGAGATGATCCGGTGACGGCGGATCTACAGTCATTCCTCAGTGAGTTCCGCAACGTCTTCGAGGAACCAGCCCGTGCCTCCTCCGCTGAGACGGCCCTCCTAAATCTACGCCAGGGAGACCTGTCTGTAGGAGACTACGCGGTGCAATTCCGTACGCTGGCCTCTGAACTGACATGGAACGAGGCCGCACTATGTGGCTACGTTCAAGAAGGGACTCTCAAGTCGAGTTAAGACGTCTTGGCCGCTAGAGACCTCCCGTCCTCCCTTAGCGACTTGATCCGGTTGGCGACCCGCATCGATATACGCTTCATTGAACGGGAGGAGGAGCTTCTGCAAGAGCGCCAGTCAGCCCAACCTCGCCGGTTTCCTCGCCTGGCACCGGTGTTCCAGGGGCCTCCGGCGCCACAGCCTCCAACACCCACCGACGAGCCCATGCAGATTGATCGGGCTCGCCTCTCTGAGCAAGAATTGGCCCAGCGGCGACAACTGGACTTGTGTCTCTACTGTGGCAGCCCAGAGCATTTTCGGAGGACTTGTCCCAAGCGCCCCAAGGCTGCGGGAAACTCCCGCACCTAGGATCTGTGGGAGAGGCATTCCTAGGTGCAACCTCCTCCTCTCCACGCCTGTTGATGCCAGTGCAGGTCGTGTCAGAGACTGGTATCACGTTCCAAGTTCCGGCGTTTCTGGACTCGGGCTCAGCCGGGAACTTCATACACCAGTCCCTAGTGAGGCGGTATCGGCTTCCAGTGGTACGTCTGGAGAAACCGCTCGTCATCTCATCAGTCAGCGGGGAGCTGCTTAGCGACACCATCCAGTTCGTCACCAAGCCACTGTCTCTCCGTGTGGGGGCACTGCATAAGGAGGAGATCGCCTTCTATGTGTTGCCTCGCTCCTCGTCGGCGATCCTCCTCGGACTCCCATGGCTACGGCTCCACTCTCCCATCCTGGACTGGTCTACTGGAGAGGTGATTCGTTGGGGTCCCAACTGTCGGGGGCGTTGTTTGGTGGCACCTCGCCCGGTGCTTCCCTGCTCTCGCTTAACCCTTCAGGAGCCGCTGCCCGGGCTGCCGCCCGAATATCAGGAGTATGCCGAGGTGTTCTCCGAGAGGCAAGCCGAGAGTCTTCCGCCGCATCGTCCATACGATTGCCCGATCGACTTATTGCCGGGTACCAGTCCTCCCCGTGGCCGAGTCTACCCTCTGTCTGTTCCTGAGACCCAAGCCATGTCGGAGTACATCCAGGAGAATCTCAAGAAGGGGTTCATCCGGAAGTCCTCGTCCCCCGCTGGCGCGGGGTTCTTTTTCGTGAAGAAGAAGGACGGTACCTTACGGCCCTGCATTGACTACCGGGGCTTGAACAAGATCACGGTAAAGAACCGTTACCCCTTGCCGCTGATCACGGAACTTTTTGATCGCCTGCAAGGCGCCAAGATTTTCTCCAAGTTGGATTTGAGAGGGGCCTACAACTTGGTCCGAATCCGCAAGGGCGATGAATGGAAGACGGCCTTCAACACCAGGGATGGGCACTACGAGTACCTGGTGATGCCCTTCGGACTCTGTAATGCGCCAGCCGTCTTTCAGGAGCTCGTGAATGACGTCTTCAGGGACCTCCTCCTCTCCTGCGTGGTAGTCTACCTCGATGACATACTGGTGTTCTCCCCTGACCTCGAGACCCACCGCAGCCATGTCCGTCAAGTACAAAAGACGTCTCCGGGAGAACCTCCTGTTATGCCAAGCTAGGGAAGTGCCTTTCCATCAGAACTACCCTCCCGTTTCTGGGGTATGTCATCTCTGACCAAGGCCTACGGATGGACTCTGCTAAACTGTCTGCCGTTTTGCAGTGGCCACGCCCCGTCGGGCTGCGGGCTATCCAGCGATTCTTGGGCTTCTGCAATTACTATCGCCAATTCATCCCGCACTTCTCTACGCTGGTGGCCCCGATAGTGGCTCTCACCAAGAAACAAGCCAATCCACGCAGTTGGCCTGTCGAGGCCGAGGAGGCATTTGTGAAGCTCAAATCCGCCTTCGCTACGGCTTCTATCCTTGCACGTCCAGACCCCGCGAAACCCTTCACTCTGGAGGTGGATGCTTCGTCTGTGGGGGCTGGAGCAGTCCTTACTCAAAAAGGGCCTACGGGTAAGACTGTGTCGTGCGGCTTCTTCTCCAAGACGTTCTCTTCAGCCGAGAGGAATTACACGATTGGCGACCGGGAGCTACTGGCCATCAAATTGGCTCTGGAGGAGTGGCGTTATCTGCTGGAGGGTGCCCGTTTTCCCATCCGTATCTACTCGGACCACAAGAACCTCCAATATCTGCAGACTGCTCAGCGACTTAACCCACGCCAGGCCAGGTGGTCGCTCTTCTTCTCCCGGTTCGACTTTCAGATCCATTTCAGGCCAGCCGAGAAGAATGTGAGAGCTGATGCCCTCTCCCGTGCCTCCGACGTGGTGGGTGAAGAGTCCTCTCCTGAACACATCATCCCCCCAGAACGTCTCATCTCGGCTGCTCCAGTGGACCTCCGGAAGGTCCCTCCTGGAAGGACTTATGTGCGTCCTGCTCTCCGCAGACGTATCTTGAAATGGGGACATTGCTCTTTGGTGGCTGGCCATCCCGGTGCCCGAAGAACCTTCCACCTGATATCCCGGTTCTATTGGTGGCCAGAGCTGGAGAAGGATATCAAGGACTTCGTTGCGTCTTGCGACTCCTGTGCCCGGAACAAGACGCCACGTCACAAGCCGGCAGGCCTACTTCAGCCACTTCCCGTTCCCACTCAACCCTGGACCAACATTTCGATGGACTTTATAACCGACCTCCCTCCGTCGTCTGGCAACACCATTATCTGGGTGATTACTGATCGCTTTTCCAAGATGGCGCACTTCGTCCCGTTGCCAGGGCTGCCATCCGCCTCCCGGCTAGCGGAGTTATTCTTCATCCATGTGTTCCGGCTCCATGGACTCCCTCAGCAAATTGTCTCGGACCGGGGAGTTCAATTTGTCTCCAGGTTTTGGCGAGCTCTGTGCAACCAACTTCAAGTGAAGCTCGACTTCTCTTCCGGCTACCATCCACAGACAAACGGCCAGGTAGAGAGGGTCAACCAAGTCCTGGGTTGCTACCTTCGTCATTTCGTCTCGGCACGCCAAGATGATTGGGCCAAGTTACTGCCGTGGGCGGAGTTCTCCTATAACTCCCTTGAGTCTGAGTCCGCGGGGGCCTCCCCCTTCCACATCGTGTATGGCTTGCATCCCCGCCCCCCTCTCCCTCTGGTAACCTCCTCTGAGGTTCCGGCGACGGACGCACTGGTTCAAGACATGAAGGCCATCTGGTCCCAGACCCGTCAGTCGCTGCTCCACGCGTCCGAGCGCATGAAGTCTCAAGCGGACAAGAGAAGAATCCCTCCTCCGGTGTTCTCCCCAGGTGAAAAGGTGTGGCTCTCGTCCAGATATGTCCGCTTAAAAATGCCGTCTCACAAACTGGGACCCCGTTTCCTGGGACCCTTTGAGGTCATCAGCCGCATCAACCCGGTGGCATACAAACTCCGGCTCCCTCCTACGATGAGAATTCCCAACGCGTTTCATGTCTCCTTATTGAAACCTCTGGTCCTTAACCGTTTTTCCCAGAAAGCCGCTCCTCCTCCGTCTGTGGCTGACGTGCCCAATGTCTTCGAGGTCAAGGAGATTCTGGGCATGAGAAGAACTAGGGGAAAGCGATACTTCTTGGTGGACTGGAGGGGGTTCGGTCCTGAAGAGAGGTCGTGGGAGCCGGAGGAGAACATCCTGAACCGCAGTCTCATCCAGAGATTTCTCCAGTCCAGTAAGAGGGGGGGGCCCAAGGGGGGGGGGGTACTGTCACGGACGCCCCTGCGACCTCTGTCCCGGGTCGCAGGCGCGCCCGTGCCCCTGCACGTAGCGGAGCCCCGTCCCGCATGTCGGGTTCGGGGTCCGCTCGCCTCCCCGTCCCCGCCGGCATGCACTTACCCAGCCACGCTCCTGCTCAGGCTGCTTCCGGGTCCCGGCGCGTAGCTCCGCCCCTAGGGGCGGGCGCGCGCCGGCAATTTGAATTTAAAGGGGCAGTGCGCCGGTAATTGGTTCATTGCTGGGCACTGCTCCTATTTAGTCCGGTCACTTCCTGCCGGCCCTCGCCGGATCCTTGGTGTTCATACCCATGGTGAAAGTGTTCCTGAACGTTCCTGTATTGCCTTCCTGTGTACCGACCCTCTGCTACGTCTACCGTCTACGAACCTTGCCGCCTGCCCCGACCAACTGCTTGTCTACCGTCCACGAACCAGAGCCGCCTGTCCAGACCTTCTGCCTGTCCTCGACTACGAGCCTGCCTGCCGTTCCTGTACCTCGCACCCTTGGCCGCCACCGCAGGCAAGCCCCGCCAGTGGTAGTGACCTGGTGGACACCCGCCGCAGCAAGACCATCCCGCTTTGCGGCGGGCTCTGGTGAAAACCGGGTCCCACTTAGACTCCACTCCCTGGTAGGGGCTTACGCCATCGCCTGTGGTGGTCCAGTGGATCCACCTCCAGAATCGTTACAAAGGCCTACGAGTTACAGCTATAGAGAATGTACGTAAACCCACACGGGGCGGTGACTGGGAATATCTATTGCGAGATAGGGAGGCGTATTGGATCCTAGCTTTGAACAGCATTCATCCAAAAGGGCTAAATATGCGCAGAGATGTTATGTATCACCTTTAGCTTAGTTCGTCTTTCTTGTGCTTTGTACTAACTTGTTATACATGTTCTTTGCAAAAATCTGTAGTCATCATTTTTTCTATGTATACCATCGATTAACATAGTATTTTACCACACCACCCTCTGCCTGCGTTCCATGTATACCGTGTAAGTACAGCATTAATGTTTTCATGAATGTGTTGTTTATTAATAGTTTTTTGTACTTACATTTTTTTGATTACTACATCGTATGCGCTACCATGGCAACACACTTGCCGTCCGCCCATCGCATTGCGTCAATTCCGGAGCTTGGAACGCACGACCCGGTGTTTGTGCTTCCGGCTTCCGGTCTTAGTACGCTTGGTTTTGTACAGTCGGGCTGCACTGATCACTTCCTTTGACGTGTGTCCCTTCTGAACAATTCATCTCGTTGGTTGGTTCTTCCTTACAACGCTATTTCCGGTTTTTGGAACGCAGGATCCCTTGCGTCCACTTCCGGTTGTTGGCCGGACGGGTTCCATGTGGTTGCCATGATAGAAGCGCATGGACCACAGGCATGGCATCTCAGGTGTGTATAATAATTTTACATTCTCTTTTGTGTATTAGAAATGTTGGTGCACTATAAAAGGGTGTTAACACCTTGGTTACCCAGCTATGACTAAGGGCTGAATTGAGCCCGAAACGCGTCAGCTGACCACCCCTCTGATTCTTTAGTGTGTGCACACGGTTATTTTGTGTGGCTCGTTTGTGGTCGTTTTACGGAATTTCTACAATAAATTTTTGATATTTTATCTACAACTTTTGCTGGTGCTCATCCATCTTTTCTATTGGACTTCATGCATGCAGCATGTCATGAGCGCGGATTGAAGCACAGCATCAATACAAGTCTATGTGATTTATCATAACAAGGTGAGCTGCCTATCTCCTCCAGTTTTATACTCACTCTGTTTCATGAGGCTGTGAGTGGTTTTATAACAGTGATTAGCATATTATCTCCTATATAACTAAATGAGCATTACAAAGACATAGGTGAAAAAGATTTAGGGGGGCATGTATGAAAACTGTCTAGGTGTAAGACTTTCTTTGTTGCATATAGCAACCAATCAGAGCTCCCATATAGTGCTGTGAAAAAATGAAAGGGGACCTCTGATTGGTTGCTATGGGCAACAAAGAAAGTCTTAGACCTAGACAGTTTTCATACATGTGGCCCTTAGTCTTCAGTAAACAAACTACAAGTGCACTGAAGAGTGAAAACAATTGCTTATCTTAAACAAACTAAGCTTGTTAAAAATAAGGGTATGTTCACACGGCGTCTTGTGTCCGTATGAACATATACTTTTCAGATGCGTCTCTGGGACCGACAGAACGGACCCAGAGACGCATCTAACAATTAGCAGTGACTTTATCACTGCCCGCAATAAGGAATACGCAGCGGCGTTCACGTGAGAGATCACCGCTGCGTGTTTGCATCGCGCCTGTCAGGTCTGTTTTTTAAATGAATTGCATGTCAATTCTTTGAAAGACACTGCTATTTGTTAGATGCATCTCTGGGTCCGTTCTGTCGGTCCCAGAGATGCATCTGAAAAGCGCATATTCACATGGATGCAAGACGCCGTGTGAACATGCCCTAAAGTCTCTGCTATGGAGTGATTTCCGACCATTCTGATATCACCCCCTGATTTCTGTCTAATCAGGTAGGGAGATATGGACTGTAACCAGAGAAACCTGTGTGCACTCAGATCAGATAAAATGTATGTTATCTCTTGACCAGGGCAATATCAAAGAGCAATGTATTTAGTAAAAGTCTTCATTTACCTTTCCCTACATGTTGAATGCTGATCATGGTAGTGAGAAAACCATTTTAAGCTAGCAATAGTTTTATTCTTAGAGCAGTAGACAATGGAGAGCAACATAAAAAGACATACGATGTACACTGTCCAATGTCAAAAGACTGCAGAGATAAACATTATGTAGTAATCTCCCTCTAGTCATGGCTTCAAGCAGCTACTATGTTTTCATTTAAATATATGTTGATGTAATGTCAGACTGGGATTCTTGGAGCCCACCAGTCATGTATGTCCGGTCATGTACAACTAATGTACATGACCGGACATACGGCCCATTTTACACTCTGCATCTTGTTTTTTTGCCTCTCTCTCTCCCTGGCAAAGCACCTCCAGAACTGCCATGCCGAGGTGCCCACCGTTCCCAGGGGCACAATGGGGTTTCCCTGCTCCCCTGTGGGACAGTGCAAGCCTGTGTTAATGCAGGAGATTCGGAGCTCTGTCTCCCAAAAACCGATATAAATACATTTAAAGAAATTAATTAGCTCAGCATTTTGAACCTAGAAACAACATGACAATAAAATAGGGAAATTGATTTTAATTTGCAAATAAACTCAACAACAATAATGTTTTTCACTAATAGTACAAATCTATTTTCCCACTGTTGACATTAGAATCTTGTTTTTTAAAGCTGATAATAATAATATAAACATCTAGAATAACTCACCAATCTAAAAAAAAAGAATTGAAGGAGAGGCAGGACAATTCATGGAAAGAGTCAACCACAAAATCTGAAAATGAACAGATGGCCTACAACGGACAGTTTAGTGCTATACAGATGCTAAGTAACCCATAAAATAATGCACAATTTGTCACACAAATGGGGCATGGCAGACAGTGACCCTATTGAGTTTAAACTCTTTCAGCAAGAATCCAAGGTTGTAATTGGATAACAAAAGATTTCACACTAATTGGAAGGCTAAGGTTTGAAGAATACCATGATGTCATGCATCCATCATCACATATGTCAACACTGCAGGACAGTGGTACGATAGTGTGGAGATTGTTTTTAAGGTACTTTTTAAAGTACAAATATAACTGTCTAATCACATATAACTGTTTATATAGTCTTCCACATATAGAGGTTTTTGCTTTTTACTGGGTAATGCTGATGCACTATGTTAATAAATAAAGTTTTCAAACGAACACTCACACATCACATAATCATCCTGATATATAACAGGATCTATAAATGGATTGTTTCTCAGTTGTGTTGTCAGTCTGCTGCTTTTACTACCAACTTTACAGATCTATCTACAATGTTTTCTAAAAGTTTTTGTTATAATAATGAATTCATTCAAAGTGAAACACTGAAAAAGGGAAACTCTTTAAGCACATTTTTTTAAAAAATGTGTTTTTTTGGGCTTAGTGACATAGATTATAATTAGAATGGGCGAAAAATTTATTCTAACAAATTTGGGAAATTTTTTAGGAAAATTTTAGGAAAAAATTCGGTTCGAACGAATTTTAAGTTTGGTTTCTTCGGGGGAACGAATTTTGCTTTTTTATTGAAAAAAAAAAGGGGGCGAGCACATGGCGCTACAGGGGCAAAAACTCCGAGAGGGGAAAAAGGGCAAGCCTGCATGAAAAAGTGCAGAGGGGGAAAACCAAACAGAACCGGCGGGATTCTTTAACCCTCACCGCACTATAAAGCCCGGCCGATGCTGGGAAACCATAAACCGGGCCTTTAAATGTACGATTAGGGAAGGTTATGCTGTGGGTGGATTTGGTTATGAAGGGAAATAATTTTTATACAGGGGATTTTTGTGGGTGTCCCCCAGCTTGTCTCAGAGACTGCTTCTCTTAATGGTTTTATTTCTATTTTTTGGGGGTATTGGGGCTGAAGTCCAGTTTTTCTTCCCCTTTCAGCTGCAAATACAATTTAAATCCTATCGCTCACAGCACATTGAAAATTTAAGGGGGGGCTAACCAGTTCCTTTGTAAATTTTATTTAAAGGAAACAGCTTTTTTCAATAAAATACCACTTCATTTTTTGGCTACTCAAATTTTTTGGGGGCAATTTACATCCCGGGGTTAATTAAGCATTGTTATTCACTGTGGTCGTAGAAAAGAATGGTCACCCCGACACCGTTTGGGAAGAGGGGGTTTAAATTTGGGGGCAAATTAAAGGGGGGATCAAACCCCAAAAAATAAAAAATTGAAAAAATCACTTTTCAAAAACCAATGGGGTTTTTAAAGCATATGAATAATGTTTTTTTTAAAACCAAAAGGTGCAGAACATCTCAATTTACAGAAAAAAAGAAATATGAACATCTCGCAAGTTTTTTAAAAATATAAATTTTGGACTTTAGTGAAATTGTTTGTCAGTAAAAGTCGACGTTTCGGGGGATGCCTTTATAAAGAACATCAAAAAGATATGATAAACAGGTTGAAAAGAATCATCAGAGCACAAGGCGCAGGGTAATTTGCCAAGCGATGATAAGGATTCCACCACAAGAGGGGGTAATAACACCTCGGGGAAATTGCGGGATATTTCCGGGCACTTGATGCTGGGAAGTCGGACAACGTCCGAGTAAATTTTTGGCTGCCGCGGGTACCCCAAGAAACCGTAAATTTCACCGCCAAAATATATAAAATTTTTTCCTTAGCCAATTCCAAAAAAGGGTTTAAATTTTTACAATTTTATCTCTTTTTGTGTGGCTAAAAAAACACGCATTGAACACGCTACAAAGCTAGTTTTTTGTGGTGGCAAAAATTTTTTGGGCCCAATTTTACATCCAGGGTTAATTAAGCGTTGTTTTTTTCAGCCGGGGACCCAAAAACCGCATTTTTTACCCCCAAAATATTTTACTTTTTTCCTGTACCTAATTCAAAAAGAAAAGGGTTAATTTACAATTTTATCTCTTGTTGGTGGCGTAAAAAACACCGATTGTAAACATTTCAAAGCTAGTATTTTGTGGCTCAATTTTTTTGGCCCAAATTTACACAGGGGTTTTAAATTTAAAGCGTTTTTTTTTCAGCTCTGTGACTCCAAGAAACCGCCCATTTTCACCGCCAAAATATATACATTTTTTCCTGTACCCAAATTTCACAACAAAGGGTTAATTCAATTTTATCTCTTGTTGTGGGGTAAAAAAACCGCATTGTAACACGCTACAAAGCTATAGTTTTGGTGGTCAATTCTTTGGCGCATTTACATCCAGGGTTAATTAAGCTTGTTTTTTCAGCCGTGACCCAAGAAACCGTCATTTTCACCGCCAAAATATATACATTTTTCCTGTAGCCAAATTTCACAAGCAAAGGTTAATTACAATTTTATCTCTTGTTGTTGGCTTAAAAAAAAACCCGCATTGAACAGCTACAAAGCTAGTTTTTTGTGGGGTCAATTCTTTGGCGAATTTACATCCAAGGGTTAACAAATTTTTCGCATTGCACTCAGTAAAAAACTTTTTTTTTTCACCGCCACAGAAGAAATTCTGTAGCATAACTCAAAAACCGAAGGTTAATTAAGCCTTTACTTTCAGAAAAATACCAGTTTTTTTTAAACGGCATATAAAAAAAAAAATTTTTTTTCCCCCTGCCCATTTTGTGGGGGCGCAATTTATACCCAAAAGGGTTCCCCAAAACTTTTTAGGGGGGTTAATTTTTGGAGTCAAAAACAGGGTGTGTATTTATCATATACGGGATATTTTCCCATCAAACAGTGCCTGTACATTTTAGAACAAACATTTAATGTCAGACAGAGAGGGGCAGGCTCTTCACCTCCCAAGTGGGAGGGCCCACAAATATTCCGGGAGAAAGGCCCGGGTCCACCCACAGCGGGGGGAAAGTCGCAGCAGGGGTCACTCGGTGAGGCCACCAAACTGCCCTGTCATCTAGCGGCCCGTGTCTGACTAGCAACCCAATGGTTCTTGTTTGGGTTGACTGGGTCACCCAAAACTTCCTCCATTTGGGGCCCATCTGACAACCCCACCCCAAGAGCCCGGTGGGAACGCCAGACAAAACCCTTATTTTGGAAAGGGCCCCCGGGAGCGGGACAGGGGGCCCTCACCTTTCCAAAACCCCCGCCTCTGTCCCATCCGGTTCCCCCACCCCAAGATCTACTATGTGGTCTGGGCTCAGCGCCACTATATAGGGAGGATGAACAATTTGAGGGGGGGCAGCCCAGCAGCTACTTGGCACCCGAAAAAATTTGGTCCAATACCCCCTGCTTCTTGCAGAAAGGCGGCAAAAAAAAGGATGTGGAAAGGGGTATGGGGGGTTCATTTTTTTGGGGGGTAAACCCTCTGCTTTACCAAACCGGGATGAGGACACAGTGCCCAAAGAAACACAAATAGATATGATGTAGCCAAACCGGGCATTTTCGAGAGGGTGAGGCAAGGGTTTCCCAATCATCGTGGGGGAGAAAGGGCTTTCCAGTTGCGCCCCCAGGCAGGGGCGGCGGGCCAGCAAGTGGGCCCGTTTTGGCCCGTGAGTCAGCAGGATAGCACAGTGTGAGGTGGGGAGCCAAGGGGCCCCACGGGGAAAAAAACCCCGCTTCACAGGTCTAAGAAAGTAGCGGCACATGGGTTCACGAGGAAGCTGCGGAAAGAAAGTCACTCAGTGCGGAGCGTTGGGGGGTAAAATCCGATACGGGGGGCCCGGTGGGGGGCATTTTTTTGGCTAAGACACCGGAAGAGCCGAATAGGGTATATTAGAATCTGTAAGCAGAAAGTAAAAGCGTGGCCAGGGAGCTAACGTTGGCACCAGGGGCCCTGCGTCAAACACAAGCAGCGCACCATCCTTGGGGCCCTTGGGAGAAACGTGGCTCACATTGGTGGGGTCCTTTCCCCCCCCGCCGCAGCAGCCCCAGGGGCTTTGCATCCCATTGCAGCAGTAAAGGCTCCACCCCCCTTTTCTGCAAAAGGGAGCTTTTTTCCCCTTTAAACATCATCCCCCACCCAAACATGCCCTTTTTCTCCTCGCTACTCAGGGGCGCCAGCAGCCCGTTCACGAGGCGATTGCAAAGAGACAACATATGCGCCCAACCCCATCCAAAGGGTTGCAGAAGCTGACTGTACCCTGTCCAAGTTTTGGGTTTTTGCAGTCCCCCCCTTTTTCCCAAAATGGTGGACTCTGCACCTTTCAGAGAACTAATGGCTTTTTCCCGAGCCGAGATGGAGAGTTCCAAGCCATAATTTTTTTTTCCCAAAAAAGGAAAGTCCCCCAGCACTTAAAAAATATGAAAGAAAAAAAAAGGTGGGCCAGTCCTTGAGCTTATCGGTTTGTTCCAAGGTCAGGGCACGCGGATGTCTGGAGCGTAACAAACGGCCCCGGGGCCAGAACTGTTTTTTAAGGGCCCCCACTGGGTGAATGTGCTTCCGGGCCCATGCACACTAACAACTTGGACAGGAACGCCCTTTCCCCCTAAAAACGTTGTAAAACGCGGCTCCTGCGAAAATGTCCCCCCCCTCCCCCTCCACCACCACCCCCAACTCACCTCCACAATTTACTGCCTTTTATACCAAATGTTTTAAGGGCCAGGGGTTGTCACGATTTTTCTTTCCCCCCCACCTGGCTTCCCTCAGCGAACAACCCACAAAAGGGGAAAAACCCTGCCCGCTCATCGCAAGAAATCATGTGGGTTTTTCCTCCCGCCAACTAAAAAATTTGGGAAACCATGGTGACGGAAAAAGGGAGGAACATGGTGCCCCCCGCCTGTCCCCGAGGGGGGAGGGGGTCCGGCCCCCTTTGGGAAAAAAAGGGCGGAAACTGTTTTAAATCGGTTGTGAAAAGGTTCCGGGAAGTCTTTCCCACCGATTTTTCAAAATTCGGGAAAATTGCCAGGAAACGTGCATGCACTTAAACCATTCCTAAAAAACCCCGGAACACCCCCCTTGTTTTGCTGGGGCAAAACGGCCCCCCCCCAACACACTCTGAATGGAGGGTTTCCCCACCCTTTTGGAAATTTCCCACCCTTTCAAAATGTTGGTTGACTGATGAAAAGAAAGGCCATTAACGTTTTTTTTGATGATCCAGGGCGGACGGGAGTACCCCCCCTGTGTAATTTTTGAAAACAGGCATTGGCACCCTCATGCTGACCCCTTGCCTTTTGTTGACCCCATTGGGAAGGGGGCCCAAAACGTTTTTTTGTCAGTCGCCAGGACTACGGGGAAATAACGTCATTCCCTTTTTGTTTAAATGTCCTGGAACAGATGCTGAAAAATCTTCGGGGAAAGGGGACTGGAGATGTGGCGACTCATCCCCGCGGCCCCCATGATCCGCGGGGGACTGAAATGGGGGGGAGGGGGACATTGGACCCGAAGCATTGTCGGGTGAAATGAGGGGAAAATTTTCTACCCAGGGAACAAAGAGGAGGACATAAAGCGGGCTGGAGGAGCTAGAGGGAGATGAGGAAGACGAGGCAGATAAACCCCCGCAACCCCCCCTTGGCAGTAAAACAGGGGATGGAGGCAGGGACCCCCCGGGAAAGTCCCTTGTGCAAGGGCCCCCGCAGCATGCTAAAATTTGCCGGGCCCTAGTACAGCCGAATAGCCCAGCATCCGGCGAGGGATGAAAACTGGCTCCCCAAACCCCTTTTGGGACCCTCGAAAAACCGGGGTCCAAAAGGGGAAATTTTTTTTTTCCCAGCTAAATTTAGAGGGAGGACAAAATCAAATACTAATGGGAAATCCTCCGTAGTCAGTTGGCCGCTATGTGGGCATCGTCCCTCCTCTTTACAAGGGCTTACCGGGGGGTTTCCAACGCTCACGGGACTACTTCTGGGCGGCCGGGGGGAAGGGGGGGGGGTCCCCCCGGCAGTACCACTCCATCAGCAGCAACCTAAAATCTGGACACTGATTAGCAGCTTCCTTCACCCGCCTGTGAGAGGGGGAGTCCCAGCAAAAGCAGCAGGACCGGAGCGACCCCTTTAACCAAAAGGTGGTGGCCCACTTGGACAGCACTCTGCCACCCCCTTTTTGAAATCCGCTGGGGAATTTCTGGGGACTAAACTGGATGTGTTTCCCGGGGAACTTGGGCCCAGTTTCAGTGGAAAAAGCGTCCCCGGGCCCCCCAATAGTGTGGGGCATCAGGAAGGGGGGGTTCAGTGCCCCGGGGCCTCGTTAAACCCCCAAGGAGAACCCCCTTGTCCCTGGGAAATGGGAAAAGACTTACCTTTTTTCAAAAATAACAGGTTTTGGATCCCGGGCAAAGGGTTTTACCACACACCCCAAGCCTTAGGCGCAGACCACTAGCCAAGACGCCTCACCCCCAAAAGGGGAAAAAATGAGGGCTTGGGGTTTAAACCCACCTGCCTTTACCACTATTTTTTTTAGGCCCCCCACCCCCCCCTGATTCCCCCCCATCTGCTGCCATTTCTCCATCTGCCACCAACCATTCCCATACCAGGACTGGTATTGCCACCCACCTCCACACTCCCCGTCATTGTGCCCCTTTCTGACCTCATGATGCTGCGTGGCTGCTGCCGTGACCTCCCCCACTTCATTGCCCAGTCTGTGGCCTACCCGGTTTTTTCCCCCTTTTCCCGAAAAGTGATTGTGCCACTGCCCTGAACCCCCAATGCACCCCTGTGGGTTTCTGCCGTGACCCCCCACACTGTGCCCCTTGTCCCCACTCTTGGCCTACTCCCGTTTTTTTTCCAAACCTCCAGAATGTGATTGTTCCACTGTCTGACCTCATTTCTGCTGCTGTGGCTGCGCCCTGACCCACACACTGTGTCTTTTGCAATGTCCCGAACCCCCATCGCCCGCTGTGACTGCTGCTGTGACCTTTCCAAAACTTTTGTCTTGTGCCCCTCCCGGGGGCCTACTCCCCTATTTTTGCCACCTTTCCCGAAATGTTTTTGCCACTGGGCGACCTCATTCTGCTGCGTGGCCCGCTGCCCTGACCTTTCAACACCTGTCCCTTGTTTCCACGTCCCGAAACCCCATGCTGCGGCCCTTTTGGCTGCTGCCAAAAAACCCCCACACTGTGTCATTGTCCCACCTTCCTTGGCCCCCACTCCTGTTTTTGCCACCTCCAGAATGGGATATGTGCCAAATGCCTTTCCTCATGCTGGTGCCCGTGGCTTTCTTTCCGAGACCTCCACACTGTTTCAAATTTTCCCACTCTGGGCCTACCCCCCTTTTTTTTGGGAAACCCCCAGCATTTGGGGGTTTTGCCAAATTTTCTGACCTCATGTTGCTCCCGTGGCGCTGCCGTTACCTACACACTCGTCATTGTTGGGGACTGCTGGGCCTCATGGGTGCTGCTGTGGGGTGCTGCCCTTTTAACCCCTACACCCGTGCATTTGTGCCACTTTGTGGCCTTTCCCTGTTTTTTGCCACCTCCAAAATGTGATTGTGGGAAATGTCTGCCTCATGCTGCTGCTGTGGGTTGCCCCCCCTTTTTGGGCCTCCACACTCTGTCATTGTGCCACTGTCCCGACCCCCAAAGCTCTGCTGTGGGGTGCTGCCGTGACCTCCACACTGTGTCATTTTGGGGCCCCCTGTCTGACCTTCATGCCCGCTGAGTGGGTGCTGCCGTGCCCCACACACTGTGTTTTATTTGCCACTCTGTGGCCTACTCCTTTTTTGCCCCTCCAGAATGTATTGTGCCACTGTCGACCTCCCGGGGCTGCTGTGGGGGTGCTGCCCTGACCTACACACTCTGTCATTGTGCCATTGTTTGACCTCATGCTGGGTGGGTGTGGCCTTGCTGGGTTGTGACCTGCACACCCTTTTTTTTGCCACTGTCTGACCTCAAGCTGCGCTGTGGCTGAAAGCCGTGACCTACACACTCTGTCTTTGTGCCACTGCTAAACCTCATGCTGCTACTGCCATGACCCCCACACTGTGTCGTGCCACTCTGTGGCCTATTCCTGTTTTTGGGGCCACCCCCAGAATGTCATTGGGGCCCTGCTGATTCATGCTGCTGTGCTCCCCCTTCACCTCCACAATTTTTCCACCTGAGCTCTCAGCTTGTTTTTTTCCAGCTTCTCGGCATGACTTTATCAGGCAACATTTCCCTTTTTTTTGGGCCAAGTTTTGCCCCCTTTAAGTGCCCAGGGAATTTTATGGAAGCGATTCTAAAGCGGGGGCAGTCAGTGCGTTATACTAAAACACAACATTGATAAGCCAAACCCCCAAACTCCCCTGAATATTTAAGCATGGCACAACGTTCTACACCCCTGCAGGCTCTGTGCAGCCCCGGAAAAAGCTGTTTTTTAACGTGATTCGTCACGAAGTAATTCGGAACAAAGTTATTTTTTGCCGAGAAATTCGACGAAGTGAACGAAACTAATTTCGGGAAATTCGCCCATCTCTAATTATAATTGTTTCAGTAGGAGCATTTACAATAAGGCACCTAAGCCATGATCTATGATCCAAACCACCTCCTGATGTAATGCTAGTTGTTTTGTGGGCATTAAAAAATTATGTGTTTATCAACAATGATAGATTAGTACATACAGGGTTTTATGTGCCAATTTGACAACTATAAAACACTATCTTTATTGCTTATCAATGTATTGAACAACATTCACAAATGCAGACAGTCCTTACAGTTATATGTCACAAACTAATCTATCTATCTATCTATCTATCTATCTATCTATCTATTAGATAGATAGATACCTATACACATGTACATATTGTATATCTATAGGCATATAGAGATGTGTATCTCTCTCTCTCTCTCTCTCTCTCTCTCTCTCTCACTCACTCTCTCTCTCTCTCTCTCTATATATATATATATATATATATATATATATATATATATATATAGTATCACACAAAAATACGTACTGTATTGTAAATATTGTATTATCTTTTCATGGGACAACACTGAAGATATGACACTTTGATACAATGTAAAGTAGTCAGTGTACAGCTTGTATAACAGTATACATTTAGTGAGCCCTCAAAATAACACAACACACAGCCATCAATGTCTTAACCAATTGCAACAAAAGTGAATACATTCTTAGGTTAAAATGGACAAATTGTGACCAAAGTGTCAATATTTTGTATGGCCCCATTATTTTCCAGCACTGCCTTAACTATCTTGGGTATGGGGTTCACTAGAGCTTCACAGGTTGTCAATGGAATCCATGGGATAGGAGCATGCTCTGCTTTAGTATGTCACAGTAGATGTTGGCATTAGAGATGGGCGAATTGATTCTAACGAAGTGGAATTCGTTTAGAATTTCAGGAAAACTTCGGTTCTGAACGAAGTCGAAGTTTGGGGTACTTCGGGTGAAAGAAGTGTGCTTTTGATTGATAAAATGGCTGCGAGCACATGGCGCTACATGGGGCAAAGCACTCTGGGAGGAAGAAGGGCATAGCCTGCATGACATGTGCAGAGATGAAGCCAATCAGAGACCGGCGGGATTCTGTGACGTCACCGCACTATATAACTCTGGGCGCGATGCTGGGAGCTCATACCGCTCTCACTGTACTGATCAGAGAAGGTGCTGCCGCGGCTGATTGTTACTGAAGAACTGATTTTTATACAGCGATTTTTGTGGGGTGTCTCAGCTACTGCTTCTCTTAACGTTCTATTTCTGCTCACAGCACATTGAATATCCAAGGGGCATCTAAGCCAGTTCCTGTTGTATTCATTTAAAGAAACAGCGTTTTTACAATACAAATACCACTTCATTTTTGGCTGCTCAATTCTTTGGCGCAATCTACATCCAGGGGTTAATTAAGCGTTGTTTTTCAGCTGTGGTGATCCCAAGAAACCGTCATTTTCACCGCCAAAATATATACATTTTTCCTGTAGCATAATTCACAAGCAAAGGTTAATTACAATTTTATCTCTTGTTGTGTGGCGTAAAAAACACCGCATTGTAACACGCTACCAAGCTACTAATTTGGGGTGGCTCAATTGTTTGGCGCAATTTACATCCAGGGGTTAATTAAGCGTTGTTTTTCAGCTGTGGTGATCCCAAGAAACCGTCATTTTCACCGCCAAAATATATACATTTTTCCTGTAGCCTAATTCACAAGCAAAGGTTACTTACAATTTTATCGCTTGTTGTGTAGCGTAAAAAACACGCCATTGTAACACGCTACAAAGCTACTATTTGTGGTGGCTCAATTGTTTGGCGCAATTTACATCCGGGGGTTTTAATTTAGCGTTGTTTTTTCAGCTGTGGTGATCCCAAGAAACCGTCATTTTCAACGCCAAAATATATACATTTTTCCGGGTAGCAAAATTTCCCCAACAAAAAGGTTAATTACAATTTTTTATCTCTTATTGTGTGGCGTAAAAAACACCCGCATTGTAACACGCTACAAAGCTACTAGTTTGTGGTGCTAAATTCTTTGGCGCAATTTTACATCCGGGGGTTAATTAAGCGTTGTTTTTCAGCTGTGGTGATCTCAAGAAACCGTCTTTTTCCCAACGTCAAAATATATACATTTTTCCTGTAGCAAAATTCACAAGCAATGGTTAATTACAATTTATCTCTTATGTTTTGGCGTAAAAAACACGGCATTGTAACACGCTACAAAGCTACTAGTTTTGTGGGGCTCAATTGTTTGGCGCAAATTTACATCCAGGGGTTAATAAAGCGTTGTTTTTAAGCTGTGGTGACCCCAAGAAACCGTCATTTTCACCGCCACCATATATACATTTATTCCTGTGGGCATAATTCACAAGCAAAGGTTAATTACCAATTTTTAGCTTCTTATTGTGTGGCGTAAAAAACACCGTATTGTAACACGCTACAAAGCTACTAGTTTGTGGTGGCTCAATTCTTTGGCCCAATTTACATCCAGGCGTTAATTAAGCGTTGTTTTTCAGCTGTGGTGATCCCAAGAAAACCGTCTTTTTTTACCGCCAAAATATATACATTTTTCCTATAGCCTAATTCACAACCAAAGGCTAATTACAATTTTATCTCTTGTTGTGTGGCGTAGAAAACACGCAATTGTAATACGCTACAAAGCTACTAGTTTGTGGTTGCTCAATTCTTTTGCGCAATTTACATCCAGGTGTTAATTAAGCGTTTTTCTGCAGTTGTACCAGTAAAAGAAATTTTTGTTTTTCACAGCCACAGAAGAAAGTCTGTAGCATAATTCATATCCGAAGGGTTTAATTGAGCCTGTTTGTGCTTTTATATTCAGTAAAATACACAGAGTTTTTAAAAGGCACATACAAGTCAATTTTTCCTGCCCATTTGTGTAGCGCAATTTTTATACAAGGGTACCAAGCTTGTTAAATGGGTTCTTTGCGTCAAATACAGGGTGTGTATTTATCATATACAGATATCTTTATCAAACAGTGTCTGTACATTTTAGAAACACACAGTATGTTCAGACAAAGAGGTGGCAGGCTCTTCACCTGCGAGTGGCAGAGGCACAAACATTCCCAGGCCCAGGGTCGCAGACACAGCATGGGGTCGTCGCAGCATGGGACACTCGGTGACTGCCACAACTGCCGCTGTCCATTAGCGGCCTGTGTTTTTGTTCAGCATAATCCCAATGGTTCTTTGAATTTTGGTTTGACTCTAGGTCATCACGTTCTTTTCCTCCCAATGATGAACATCTGACAACCCCAGAGAGTCGGTGGAAGTCAGGACACACCCCTTAGTTGGCATGGCCCCGGGGGGGGGGGGGGCGGATGTCTAGACGGCTCCTCACCTGTCCCTCAACCTGCCTCTGTCCATCCGGTTCCCTCAAACCAGAGATCTTAACTATGTGGTCTGGGCCTCACAGAGCCAACGTATATAGCGGAGGATGAACATATTGAGGAGGGCAGGTTCAGCAGACTACTTCGGCAGTGAAGTAATGTCGAACCTATTTCCCATGCTTCTTGCGTAGGCGTGCCAAAGTATAGATGTTGATGGAGTGCAAGGGAGTCATGTTGTAAGGGGTCAGCCTCTGGCATACCAAGACTGGTTTGGATGGAGGACAGCTGTGACGATGAAACACAAATAGATGTTTGATGTAGCCGACCGCCATTTGGGGGAGAGGGTGAGGAAGGGCATTCATCATCGTCGGGAGGAAGAGGAGTGTCATGGCTTGCGAGTCAGGCAGCGGCGCAGCCAGCAAGTGGGGTTGTGTAGCCGTGAGGTCATGCAGGGGTAGCAGCTGTTTTGAGGTCGGGAAGGCCCAAGCGGCCCACGGGGTTTTTTAAATATTTAAATAAAAAAACCCCGCTTCGCAAGGGTCCAAGAAAAGTAGCGGGCACAGTGGGCCTCAGCAGGCAGCCGTGGTTGGCAGTAGGCACTCAGTGCGGGAGCGTTGGCCGGTAAAATCCCGATATTCGGCGGTGTGGCAGTTTTCTTGCTATGACACCGGAGGAAGCCGAATAATTGGGTATATGTAAGAATCTGTAAGCAGAAAGTATGAGCGTGGCCAGGGAGCTAAACGTTGGCAAAACAGCCCTGCGGTCAAACACCATGCAAGCGTCACCATCAGGTGGCCTGGAGAAAAGTGGACTCAGATGTGGTTGGTTCCACATCCTGACCGCCGCGAGCAACGGCAGCAGCAGCGACCCAGTGGCATGCATGCCATTGCAGCTAGTCAAGGCTCCTACCAACTCTGCAGAAGGGAGCTTTTCTCTTTGAACATCATCTCCCAGTCCAGATGCTTCCTGCTTCCTTGTCTACTCAATTGGCTGCCAGCTGTCGTTCAGTGAGGCGTTGCAAAGAGACCAACAGGTATGTGTTTCCAACCATCCTAAGGTGCAGTGCTGACCGTGCTCCTGTACAAGTTTGTTGGTACTGAAGTCCCTTCCCTTTTCCAAAATGGTGGACCTGCACCGTTAAGAGGAACTAATGGCTTTTGGCCGAGCCTAGGTGGAGTGTTCCAAGCCGTAATTTTCTTTACAAAAAGGCAGTACCAGCACTTCATAATATGTAGAACAGAAGGTGGGCCAGTTCCTTGGCATTATGGTTTGTTCACAGTGTGCACCGGCATGCCGCGGGACGTCTGATGCTGTTAAATACGGTTCAGGACCAGTACATGTCCTTTACGGACCACTGTGGTGAATGTGCTTCCAGCCAGGCACACCACAACAACTTGGACAGGAGGACGGGCCGCTATTCTCCTCCACGTTTGTCAAACTGCGGCTCCTTTGCACCAATGTCCGCCTCTCCTCCTCCACACCATCTCAGCCTCCTACAAGTACTGTCCGATTAATTACCACATGTGTAGCGCACAGCGGGTTTGTCACGCAGTTTTCGACACCTGGCTTGCTCGGCGAACGAAAGTTCACACAGGGGAGCCAACTGCTCCGCGTTCATGCTGCAGGAAATCCGATGGTGGCTTTCTCCGCGCCGCTCCAACCTTGCAAATCGTGAACATGGTAACGGAAAAATAGGAGGAACATGGCTGTCGTGCTGCAACGATGGCAGGGATGGTCCATGCGCCTTGCCATGGCACCACGTGTTCAAATTCTGGTTGTGAAAAGGTTCCTGAAGTCTTCACTGATATTCAGACCATTCTGTTGAAAATGGCCTGGAAACTTGCATGCACTTTTATCCATTCGTACAATGTCAGGAAAACACCCTCTAGAGTTGCAGCGGCAGATCGGCCTCCCCAACACGCTCTGATATGCGATGTTTCACCCGTTGCGGAATTCCAGGCCTACACTGTTGGACCGACTGTATGAACAAGAGCAAAGGCCATTTTAACGATTTTTTTTGATCCAGGCAGAAAGAATACTCCCCTGTGTAACTTTGTTGTCAGCCAGTGGCAGCTTCAATGCGTGACACCTGCGTTTGGAGGCCCTTCGAGGGAGGCGAAGTTTATTTGTCAGTCGCCGGACTACGAGATGAAATAACGTCATTCCACTGCTTAAATGTACCTGGAAACCATGATGCTGAAAAAATCTGTCTGGGCAGGGGACTGGAGACGAGGGCGACTACATCTCGCGGCCACATGAGTCGGTGGGGACGAAAAGGAGGAGAGGTGGAGGCGAGAGGGACTTGGAAGCAGAAGCATTTGTATGGTGAAATGAAGTCGGATTTTCTACACAGGTGACAAGAGAGGAGGAGCAGGAGAGCTGGAGGAGCTAGATGGAGATGGGGGAAGACAAAGGCAGATGACCGGAAGCACCCATGACATTTGGAGATGGAGGCGGGAGCCCCTCGGAGCATTGTGCAGAGGGCCCCGCAGAATGCTGATTTTCCTGGTATTTGACAGCCGAATAGAAAGCACCCGGAGGGGAGGGATTCTGGTCTCCCCCCTTTTGGGAAAACCCCGCTCCCGGGTCCAAAATGGGACCCTTTTTTTCCCCGCTTTGAGAGGGAGGAAAAATCAAATATATTTGTCGGGTTGGCTCCCTCCCCATTTGCGGCATCGTCCCCCCTCTGACGGCCCTGACCGGGGGGCCCTTCAGCGCTCAGTACTACGGCCGGGGGGCCTCCCGGGGGAAGGTGGGGGGGGGTGGGGGCAGTCCCAGCCCCATCGAGAAACCCTTTAGTCTGGGGGTCACTGATAAAGCAGCTTCCTTCACCCCCCTTTGTAAAGGGAGGGTGGTCCCCAAGAGAGCAGAGCAGGCCCGGGAAAGCGGGATAAACCCAACGGTGGTGGCCTACTTGGAAAGCCCCTTGCCACCCCAAAGTTAAAAGACCCGCTGGACTATGGGCACCCCAAAAAACTGGATGTGTGGCCGAAAACTTCCCGGGGTTTGCAGTGGGAAGCTGCCCTCCCCGGCCCAAAGGTTAGGGGGCTTCAAACGGGTTTTCAGTGCGGGGTGGGGGGGCCATCGTTCCCAAAGGAAAAACCCGCTTGCCCAGGGGAAAAATGGGGAACGATGACCTTTGTCAAGATGAACCCCCCCCCCGGGGGGGGGGCGCGTGGATGGGCCCAGGTTTTTCCAAACCCCAAAATCCCTTAGGGTCAGACTAATCAGCATGAGCCTCCCCCAAACGGGGGAAAAATTGGTTGGGTTCAAACAAACCTGCCTAAACCCATTTTGGGAGGGCCCCCACCCCTGTCCCACACATTGTTTCCCATTTTTTCCTCCATCTCCCACAACCTTTTTAAACAGGGACTGGTATTGCCACCCACTCACACTCGGTCATTGTGCCATGTTGACCTCATGCTGCTGCTGTGGCTGTTCCCGGGACCTCCCACTGGGTCATTGTTCCCCTTCTCTGCCCTCATGCTGTTGTCTCCCGCCGTCCCCTCCACTCTCTGTCATTGTCCCATTTCTGGGGCCTATTCCTGTTTTTCCCTTCTCCAGAAGTCTTTGGGGCCCTGCCCGGGCCCCGGGTGTGCTGCTGGGGTGCTCCCTTTGACGTACACACTTCATTGTCCCACTGTCGGGCCCTCATGCTGGGCTCTGGTGCTGCCTGACCTCCCACATGTCTTTGGGGCCCACTGTTGCCCTCTTTGATGCTGTTGTGGTTTGCTCCCGGGTGCCCTCACCTGTTTTCATTGTGCCACTTTTGGGCCCTCTTGCGGCGGGCCTCGGGGTTTGCTCCCGTGACCTCCACACTGTGTATTGTCCCACTCTGGGGGCCTACCCGGGGGTTTTTGCCACCCCCAGAATGTCATTTTTGCCTGTCTGACCTTGGGGGGGGGGGGGTGCTGTTGCTGTTGGTGACCTAACATGCCCTTTTGTGCCACTGTCTAAACCTCTGTGCGTTGTGGTGTTTGCCTTGCCCTCCATGTTTTTTTTTTTTCTTTGTGCCTGTTGACTCATGTGCTGTTGGGGCTGCTGCCGTGCCCCAACAACTTGTCTTTGGGTTGCCACTTTTCCTGACCTTTGATGCTGCTTGGCTGCTCCCGGACCTAAATTTTTGTCATTGTCCACTTGTGGCCTACCCCTGTTTTTCCCACCCCCAGAATGCATTGTGCACTGTCTGATATGTGGGCTGTGGCTGCTCCCCGGGGCCCTAACACTTGTCTTGTCCCAAATGTCTGACCTCTTTGCTGTGCTGTGGTGCTGCCGTGCCCTTCACATGTGTTATTGTTCCTCTGTGGCCTTTCCCTTTTTTTCCCACCCCGAATGTATTGTCCCCGGGTCTGCCCTTTCATGTTGCTGTGGGCCTGCTGCCGTGCCCTACACACTTTTGTCATTGGGGCCACTTTTGGCCCCTTAATGCTGTTTGCTGTGGTTTCTGTGTGACCTACAAAAACTGTGTCTTTGGGCCCCACTGTTGACCTATGTCCCTGTGGGGTGCTGCCGTGACCTACACCTGTGTCTTTTGTCCCCACTGTCGGGCCCTTTGCTGTTTGTTTTGGCTGCTCCCGTGACCTACAATCTGTCATTGTGCCACTTGTGGCCTATTTTTTTTTTTTTTTTTTTTTTTTTTTTGTTTTTCCCAACCCCCAGAATGTGATTTTTCCCCACTTTTGGGACCTCATGCGGGTGTGGTCCGCCGTCACCTCCACATTTTGGTCATGATGTTGCCCCCGACCCTTTCGCTTTTTTTTTTTTTTTTCCAGTGTGTCGCATGACTTTATCAGGTACATTCCCCTTTGTTTTTTTGGTCAGTTTTTTTTTCCCCCTTAAGTGCCCAGGGAATTTTAGATTTAAAGCGATTTTCTAAGAGTGGCGGCGTATGTGCGTGTCAATAAAAACACAAATTTTTTGAAGACCCAAAACCAAACTCCCCCTTTAAAATTTTTGGGTGGGAAACCTTTTTACAGCACCCCGGGGGCTCTGTGCGCCCGGAAAAAAGTGTTTTTTAACGTGATTGTGCCCAAGTAATTCGGAACGAAGTTATTTTTTGGAGGAAAAAAGGCCGGGAACGAACAAAACGGGTTTTTGTTTAAAATTTGCCCAATTTTGTTGGCTTATGGTTCCGTCAATGAAAATGTAGTTCCCCCCAGTAAGGAAGGGGATCTTTTTAGCTCCCAAAACCCTGAAAACTCCCCCCACCATGCTTGACTGTGGGCAAGGGCCTTTGTCTTTGTACCTTTACCCGCTTTTACCAAAATGCTTGACTCTAAACTGCCAAATAAGTTTTTTTTTGCTTATTTAGACCCCAGGCTTTTGGTTCAGTAAACCATGTCTTTAGTGTGTATTTTTGTATAAACTTTTTGAAAGAGGTGTTCCTTTGGAAAGACAGCCTTTCAGGGCCAATTTTCCCGTGTTCGGGTATGGTCCGAGCACTGAAGGCTGACCCCACCCTTTTAAACTTTTGCAGCAATGCTTGGGAGCACTCTAAAAAAATATTTTTTGGTTTTGACGTGAACATGTGCACTCAACTCAACAGTCTAGGCCATCTTTATGTAGAGTCTCTCTCGCTCGCGCTCTCTCTCTCTCTCTCTCTCTCTCTCTCTCTCCTGTTCCCTATGCCCGAAACTCAGCAGTGAAATAGTGATAGATTTAAATCCCCTTTATCCTTTTGTGTCAGGTACACTGGACTGGTCCATTTTTTTGGCATCAAAACTAACTCCCCTTTCAGTGTTTTCTTTTTTGGTTTTTGTTTGTCATTTCCTCCCGGTTTCTTCCTTGCCATTATTTTTGGAAGATTTAATGCCCGACTAGATTACATGTATTTGGTTGTAGTGTAGGGCTCGGGAAACAGAATTTTATTTTTGTTCACATCAGATTCCAGAATACTATATTGAGGTTTTTTTGTGACAAAAAAATGTACTATATGATTGTAGAAATATATTACACTTTATTACATTGTATTGTGAATGAAGGTATGAAAGTGTTTATAATTCTTGAATTTATCAATTTCATTACCAAAACATACTAAGTATTTTTAAGACCGAAGTCAAAATAATAGAAATGACTGATCTGAACCACTCAACCACCTTAAATGCATACTCTTAAAGTGTTAAGTCAGGTGGAAAATGAGTTTGTTCTGCAGTTATGTGAATGACAATTTACTCCTGCTTAATCTTTCAATTTGTAATTGTTCACTGGATCAACAGATTGTGTAAGCGGCATGACTGCTGGGTTCAAAAATGTGTCTCCTTTTGTTTGTTTTGTAACGAACCATGTATTATTTGTTTTTGAATATAGCATTTACTATAATTCTGTATGATCTACCAACATAGAAGAACAGGAGATCCTGTTGCAGTCAACTGGGAATATTATTATTTCTTATATCATGTAATTTTTTTTAATTCTGTGATGTATTATATTAATTCAGATTATTTTCAAGTAGTTTGACACATCTGCTATTTACCACATGCAGTAAAATAGCAGGGAAAAGAAACAGAAATTAAAAGGCAGCTTTTGCCAGGTCCAGGATGCAAATGCATATGCAAATACAGGAATTTATAATAATCACATATTCAGGTAAAATGAGATCCCAACAGGACAGCTGAGAGATGTATTTGTCTGCATGGTATCAGGATATCACTTTACATTACAAAAATTATATTATTGAACTGCAGTAGCATTCTGGCATTGGGGATGATCAAAATCCTTGTTTGATATTCCCAGAACATTTACTGAACCATTGGTTTTGAGACCAAAGATGTTAAAGATTTGCCTAAATAAGGCTGGGTTTACACATTGAGGTTTTTTATTTTTTTTTATTTTAGATAATGCTTAAAAACCGTATCAAAAACAGACAAAATGAAAATGCATTCAGTGTTTTAAAAACATGCTTTAAGAATAACCTCACATTTGGAATAACAAGATGAAATCCTTATAAAACATGAGTTAAAGGGGTTCTCCAGCACTATCTTTTTATTTATTGTAGGACTCACAAATGTATTATATTAAACTTCGTAATTCATACTTCAAAATTATTATTCTGTCCTGCTGTGCAGAACTAGGCAAAGAGCCCTGCCCTCCCCTCTATCCCCTGCAAACCATGAGACGTTCATTGTTTATATGTAGTGTTGATCAAACTGTTTGAGAGAAGTTAAGTTTGAGTAAAACTTCACGATTTTTTAGAACTAGATCCGAACCGAACATAGTTTTTTGGTGCATTAACTCAGTGTAAAGTGCGCCTGAAAGTACGATCCTCTCAAAAATCTGGCATCAGGTATACCTTGCATACTAAAAAGGCGCAATGCGCAAAGCGTGGAACATAGCTTATCTTTGGTAGTGTTTGAAATGTGTCTATCGAGGCGCATTTCACACAGAGACACATAACATATCTTTTCAAGTATATGTAATTCGCCTAACACAAATAAACAATAAAGATATATTATGCGCCTCCGTGTACAATGCTGCTCGATAGACGCATTACATACACTACCAATGATATGCTATGTGCCACGATATGCTTAATTCACGGCACATAGCATATCATTGGAAGTGTATGTAATGCGCCTATCGAGGCACATTGCGCACGGAGGTGCATAAAATATCATTACACGTTTATATATGATAGGTGCTTTACATAAACTTGTAATGATAAGTTTTGTGCCTCTGTGCGCAATGCACCTCGATAGGCGCATTACATGCACTTCCAATGATTTGCTATGTGTCATGGAGGCGCACAGTGTACCATTTTTAGGCGCATATAAATGTGTGGTGCCTGGCGTATAATGCGCCTAGTGTTGGTGTACTGTTATGGATGGTAATTACAGCTTCTCCTCACCTAATAAAGGTCAAAAAAATAAACCCCAAACATCTCTCATTGATATTAATCCGGTTTGAGGCTCGAGTTCGAGGTTCGACTCGAACTTGAACTTTTTAGAGTTAGATCAACACTATTTATATGGCCTCATTGAATGCTACATCACACTTAGTAGGTGTTCTTGAAGCCAGGTTAAGCTCAGGAACACTCCACTGTACTGGGCATGACCCAAGCAGAGACGGATCTGGCTGCATTCACTCTTGTCAGCCTGCATTTTGAGGGGGAACTGTTTATCTTTGAGTCCTGCTGACAGGACATACTAATGGTAATAGGAGCAAAGGACAGCAGTTCTGAGCTGACGGGTGTGTACTGCTGTTATCAAACTGATGACTGCAGCTCTGTACAGTTTACATAGTGACTTGTGAGTCCCAGCTATCGTCATTATCATAACAGCAAGTACAGACTGGGGGATTGCACACTAAAATCAGCACACAGACCCTAGCAGTGATAACTATGGAGGGAGGTCCTTAATTGCAGTGCAGTCTGGGAGTTGTAGGAAAAAGATGTGGGAGAACTACTGACACTCCCTCTAGCAGAAAGCTTTACACAAAAAGTGGAACTTATGATAGATGAACAAGGCAAAAGAAAAAAAAAGGAACACATGAAGGTAGTGGAATATCTTTCCTTTTCGATATAAATCCTGCTTATAGTGTTCTTTATAAGTTTTAAACTCCCGGATCTCCCCTTTAATAATTTCCTTAATTTCCAGGAATATTTTGACCATAAGAACCAAGCATTTTTCATTTTCCAATTGCCACCATCCAATGTTTTTATTTTTTTCCACAGCTGTCTGTAGCTGTATTAGCTTTATTTAGCTACAGTATACAATGTTTTTTGCAGGAGGAGTTGTATTTTTCAATGGCACCCTTTTGGGGCAGATTTAAATGATAGTTTCACATTTATTAACACTTTTAGTGGGAATGGAAAAAACACATCTATTTTGCCGTTCTTTTTATATTTTTTTTTCTGTACACCGTTTAGCATAAATAATGTGCTACCTTTATTGTGGGGATATATTGACAACCATAGTTTTTTATTGTTCTGCTGATGTATTCGTATGTGGGCTTGTAGTTTTCATTAAGGCCACTTTAGGGCACATGGGACTTGACTTGTATTATTATTGTTGTTCCGACTTGTTTTCTTTTGGTAGAAAGATGGAATAAAGCAAATTGTCACAGGTTCGAATCGTGGTTCAGCCATGAAGGAGATTCCCAAGAAAAAAAGAGACAGCATCATCCAGTTCATTGCTAGTGGTCTCTTGGCCAAGAAAATTACCAGGATGCAACATGTGAGGCCATGGAATACGAAATTAAGTCTGTCCATCCATTCCAACGCCAAGAGGTGGATGTCCAGGCAAAATATTGGAGTCAACAAGTCTGCTCATCATAAAGTCTATCATTCCTGGTGTAACAAACACAGCAGTGGAGACGGATCGTATTCTTCATAATAGTGAGATCACAAACATCCATGCAAGCACTGTGAGATGCGCATTACATAAGTCTGAAATAGTGGCGCGAAAAAAGTTGAAGAGGCCTCAACTTCAATATCGTTATAAGAAGTTTCAGTTCAAGTTTGCAAAAAAAGTTATAAAGTAGACAGTAGAAGATTGGAAACGCATGATTTGTAATGATGAAACAAAAGTCATTAGACTGGGCTCTGATGGGTGCAAATGGGTCTGGAGAATCAAGGGAAAAGGGTGCTAACAGATCGAGAAATTGAACAAGCTGTCAAGTTTGTTGGAGGAAGCCTAATGAAATGGGGTTGTTTCACAGACAGTTGGCGTTGCATACTTGACCAGGGTCAATGGTGGTCTCAATGCTGAGCTATATGTAAGTATCCTACAAGATGAGTAATTTCATACACTCAAGTACTAAAGGTATGAAAAGCATGACATGGTGTTCCAGTAGAACAACAACCCGAAGCATACATCAAGGTAGGAGAACATATGGTTCAATGACAATGAAGTACACTTGAGGGTAGAGTTGAAGAAAAAGCTGTATTCGTCCCCAAGTGAGTCAACCAGTATGCACCAACATTGTAGAAGAGATCTGGGATAGGTTTCAGTCAAGACTTGCTTGAATCTGATTGAGAGCATGCCCAGAAGGATTCAGGCAGTACTTACAAAATAATAAAAATTAAAATGTATATTTTTAGGAGCAAAACAGAAACAATGCAGTTACATGACAATAATCTGCATAACTTAGCATATGCTTAATAGTTGCAAGTCAAATTTATGTATAAGATAGGTAAGATGATTGTCTATAAAATGATGGTAGTCTCACATTCAAAGCTGGAGTGGATGGTGACATATGGAGCCGGAAAGTCAAAAGTTCGAAACGGTGTTCTCTTTTGCTTGTTAGTGTAAAGTGTTAAGTTAATAACAAGCTTTTAGGGAGTGTCTTTCTACAAAGATTAGCTTTCAACATGTAGGGTATGTTAAATTCAGACGTTTACCAAATACATGACTCTTTGGATATTGTCCTGATCAAGAGATAAAAGAGATTTTATCTGTTCTGAGTACACACAGGTTTCTCTTGTTACGGTCCTTCTCTCCCCTCCTCTCTCTGCTCTTTGTCTTATGTGAAAGCAGGAGGTGATATGACCAAGGCAGACTGCACCTTGAGGACAGTGTTATCTCCAACAATGGAGATTAATAACTTTTGATAGTTAACTTTGAGCTCTGCAGTTTTGTGCACTATAGATGAAATCTCCTGCAGTCATACATATAACCCATTAAATATCAATTTTATCTACATTATATTACAAAGTGGTGCTTGAACATTTCTGATTCCTTCAGAATTTTCTATATTTCTATGTACATTTTACTTAAAATTACATCAGATTGTCACACAGGTTCTAAAAGTAAATAAAGAGAACCAAATCAAACAAATGAGTCAGAAATATTAGACTTGGTGTCAGGACTTATTTACCTGATCAGTCTTCTGCTCCTAAAGTGCAACTTTCTGAATGGGTTAATTCACACCTGTCTCCACACTGGTGTCTAGGTACACCATTTAAACCTCCACAGACCGTCCTGCCTGTGGAAGGTTTACCCTGCGCTTGTCTCCTTATTGTGCTTACCTTGTTACCAGACCTCAGCTTGTGTTCTTGACCTCGGCTTGTCTCCTTATTTGTTACCTCATTCCTGATAGTGTTCCGGCTCCTGGCTTGTTTTCTGGTTCTCCTTCCATTTTCTGACTTGTACCCTGATGTTACCTCTCTGTTGCCGACTTGGACCGTTTGACCTTTCTCTCTCCAGACGGGCCCTGCACCCAGTAGTGTAGAGACTGCCGCCCGGTTGGGGGCTGCCATTTAGGGCAGTTCATCAAGTAGGCAGGGACAGTGGGCTGGGGTTCAGACAGGGCTCACTGTATTTCCCTTGACATGACACTTGGTCTCTTTGTTGAGGAAAATTATCCAATATCACATATCTGTGAATGACAGAAGCATGAGAATTTTTGGGATTAGCAGATAACTTGAAGGTGGGGTTATACCAGATACTGAAAGAAAAGGTTAAATTACTTTTGCCACTTATAGATAGTAATATAGTTAATAAAGTTGAATAAAAAGCCACAGGTCGATAAATTACAACTTACAGCCCTGCTGTGTCGATCCAGAGGAGGGCAAAAATCTATATGAATGGAATGCCAATTGCTCCATACAATAGGAATCAGAATAATCCCTGGATCAACGTCTTATTTCTAGTTCCTATAACCCGTGATATTGGATCATTTTTTTCTCATTAAATAAATGCCAGGTCTAATATTTTTGACTCATTTGTTTGATTTGGTTCTATTATCTACTTCCAGGAAATGTATGAAAACATGACATGGTTTTAGAATAAATGTATGAAGAAATATAGAAAATCCTGAAGGTTTCGCAAGATTTCAAACACCACTATACAGTATATGTATTACCCCATTTTTGTTTAGCAGAGTTGAATTACAATATGAAGCTTTTTATGCATCTTGCTGTTCCATTGTTATGGTGTTTTGGACAAAGCTAGACAGAAAAATATTTATTCACTAATCTTTATTGCTTGTGTCTGTTAACGAATCCATTAATTGTTTACTTTGCTTTTTATTTGTTGCATATGGTAAAGTACAAAGTGTTTTCCTGTGAGTTCAAAAGTCTCCCAAAGATTAGTTAACAGAATAGACAGTACTCGGTTACCACCACGAGCTCTTGTTTGCTGGAATAAACAGTCGTAAAAAGCATTTGCCAGCTTCTTCCAAATATTTTTGTTAGTGAGTTGAAACCCGGGTCACCTGTAGCAGGTACAACAAAACAAATAAGAGCTGATAATGTCACCTTTGCTGTAGTCTTTATCTCTCCGAGTTTTGTCCAAACATCCCCAGGTGTCTCTCGAAGACGTGGTCATTATTACCTTTGTTTTCTTAGATTATATTCTATGTCAAATCTCCTTATCTCACTAATACTAGAACATTCATTAATGTGTGCGGATCAATATTTGTGTAGTTTAGCAAGCACTAAATAAACTTCTCCTTCATATATAAACCAGCTTATGGTTAAATATGAAATGTGCCAGCTGCCAAATGTGTATTTAAAGTTTATTAAGTAACGTGCACATATTTGGTGCACATAAAATCGGTTGGCTCTGAGTCATCAGAAACATTTTGATCAAACATTGCACTAGGCTAATGACTGCGTACAAAGAAAACTGTGTGTATTGAAGTTACTGATCACCTGCCTTCAAACAACAGCAATTCTGAGTGCTTTGTGAGGACAGCAAATAGAGCAACATATTTGGTGGCAATTATGCATATGACCATTGATGTTATTTGTATAGCATCTATTTTTCTTCAGCCACATGATGCTAAGTTGTTAATTATTTTCAGACATCATGACAAATTATGTAAAACACAGATAACAAACTAAAGTCATTAATGACTAAATATCCTGTATTTGCTGCACAACCTGTTATTCTTTTGACCTCTTTTTGGGCAGCGGCTTAACTTTCATGAGGGGCTCTTGTTGGAAGGAGATTGGCATTGAACTATGTTTTTTGCTTGATACATAATGCTAGTGCTTGCATGCAGATTTCACTAGGGGGAGCTCCTGTATACACATTTTTAAAACTCTCAATAAGTTCCATAGCAGTAGTATAAATGAATATGCTCTGAGCTCCCTCTAGTGGTCAAGACAGACAGAGATTTATTGTTTACTGTGCAGAAGCAAGCACATCTGCTTCAGTACTAGGCCTTTTACCTTTATTCCTGACCAGAAACCTTTCTAATTTTTTTTGTAAATATGGGTTTTAAAACTATAAAGTATTAACGTTGGTTATTGAAATAACACTTTGTTACACATTTTTTGTTCTCAGGTTCTTATATTTCAACTGCTTACTTATAATCTTGATAAAAAACACCAACATTTCTCATGAGTTTTGATTTAGTGACAATGGCCTACACTAGCTTTGTATTTATTGAGATAAAATAAAAAATTTTGATTAGTGCTTGTGTTTTTTTCATAGAAACCAGCAACATTTCGCTACAAATATGTAATTATTATTAAACTTGATCAGTGCTGCGTATAATAGCTAAACAATGAGTATATTTCCTGGATTTGAGACTGTTTTGTATATCACTTTCACAAATCAGTTCCAAAATATAGTCTCCCATCATCTTCTTGTCATACTACCCTTGGTAATACCATACAAAGTTCATTATGTCCTGATGAAAGTGCTCGCCTTGCTCCTCTGAATAAGCTCCCATGTTCTCTTTAAATTTATCAAGATCAATGATATGGACTTTGAGTGAAATCCTGCAGCCCATTGCAGCATAGTTCTTTGTCCGAGTCTGTACCAGTTGTGCAAAGTTTTCATCCTTGTGATTGCCTAGGAAGCCATGAACCACTGTAAAAATACTGTTCCAAGATGCTTTCTGCTTCCCATTCAGCCTCTTGGGAAATTTGCTTGACTTTATGATTTTCTTAATTTGTGGTCCGACAAAGACACCAGCTTTATATTAATAATAATAATCTTTATTTGTATAGCACCAATATATTCCACAGCACGTTACAATTTGGTGGGTATAAGTAGAGACAAAAAGACAGACATTACACAATAATAGCTACTTACAGATGAGACACAAGGTGTGAGGGCTGTGCTTGCGAGAGCTTACAATCTATTAGGGTGTATGGGTGAAATGAAGGCTCAGCAGTGCTAAGTTTACAATGGTCCAGCCATGTTTCATAAATATAAGGTGGTTTACATAAAAGTTGGGTGAACCTGAACCTGACTAGTACATCTATCTGAACGATAAGTGCCTGTGGGTGCCCTAGTGTAGGGAGTGACAGAAGTATGTGTGAGAGCGGGTGGGGGTTAGCAATAAGGGATCTTGGTAGGCCAGACTGAGAAGATGTATTCTCAAGGCACTCTTAAAACTATGAGGGTTGTGAGTGTGCTTGATCGCACGTGGTAGCATGTTCCATAGAACAAATCTTGGAGACGGGCATGGGAGGTTCGGATGATTGTGGCCTGTAATTTAATATCAGCAGCAGAGTGTAGAGACCAGGTAGTGTGGTAGACAGAGATGTAGGGAAGACAGAAAGTTCAGTTTTAATGAGTTTTAGTTTCAGATGGAGGGAGAACATTGTGTCAGAGACAGCAGACAATCACTGGTGTTTTGTAGCAGGGCAGGGGTGATGCCATTGGAAGAGGTGTATAACAATGTTATCAGGCGCGCAGAGTTGGTTATGAAAATCAAAATAGCTGAATATGTTGTCCAATGGAGGCTGGGTGAGTTGAAAAGAGGAGAGGACAAGAACCGATCCTGGAGGAACCCTAACAAAAGTGGGAGAGGAGAAGAAGTAGACCTACAATGAGGTCACTTGAAGGAGCGATAAGTGGGTTGGGATGAGTACCAAGAGAGTGCGGTGTCCTGGAGGCCAATGATGATGAGCATGCTGAGGAGAAGATGGTGATCATTAGTGTCAAATACTGCAGAAAGATCCAGAAGAAGAGTTTCTATGGAGTGCAGTTTCTATGGAGTGTGAGGTGCAGAAATCTGATTGCAGAGGGTGGAGAAGAGAGTTAGCAGAGATATAGCGAATTAGGAAAGAACAGACCAAGCATTCCAAGAGTTTAGAGATAAAGGGCAAGTTAGAGACAGGTTGGTAATTAGCAGCACAGGATTGGTCCAGGTTGGGCTTATTTAGTAAAGGGGTTATAGCAGCATCTTTAAACAAAAATGGAAATATCCCAGTGAAGAGAGAGAGAGGTTGAAGATTGCAGTTAGGTGAGAGAGGACAGCTGGAGAAATAGACTGGACAAGGTGGGAGGGAATGTGGTCACTAGAGCAAGTGGTGGGGCGAGCAGACAGGGGAAGCCTGGATACTTCTTTTTCTGACATCAGGTTAATAGCTGAGAGCAGAATTGAAGATGTGTGGGGAGGGCCAGGATTGGTATTACTTGGGGATTGAGATGCAATGTTTTGCCGGATACTGTTGATTTTGTCTTTGAAGTGGGTGGCCAGGTCTTCAGCACAGAGGTCAGTGATCGGGGCCTTGAGTGGATGAGCCTGAGGAGGGAGTGGTCAAAGTGTCAAACAGGCGTTTTGGGTTGTTGTTTAATGTTGAAATATGGGAGGTGAAATAATCTTGTTTAGCACAATGCAGGGCAGTGTGGAAAGTCCTGAGCATGAATTTGTAGTGCTGAAAGTCTGCAGCCACCATTTCTTCACAGTTGTTCAGCACACCTGGAACATCGCTGCAGAGAGCGCATCTGAGGCGTGTGACAATGCTGTCGGCGGTTAACTGTGGTACTGTGTGTGAGTGGTGCCAACTGTCCAGGATTTTTAAGAAAGTTTCATTATATTGTTCTACAGCCAGGTCTGGACAGGAGATGGAGGAAATTGGGGAATGAGAGGACTGTATGGAGTCTATGTGTGATGGGTAGGTTTGTCCACAGAGGCTGAGAATTAGTTATAGTGAAGGAGATAATGTTGTAATTAGAAAGTGCATAAGGAGAATTAGTGAAGTTAGAAATTGATGAGAGATGACAGAAAACAAGATCAAGAGAGTTCCCATCCTTGTGGGTGGGAGAGTCTGTAAATTGCAAGAGGCCATGGGAAGAGGTTAGTGAAAGAAACTGAGATGCAGAAGGAGACATGGGGTCATCAATGGGGATATTGAAATCACCCATGATGAGTGTGGGTAGTTCAGTCAAGAGGAATTGAAGGAACCAGGCAGCAAAATGATCCAGAAACTGGCGGAGAGAGCCAGGGGGCTTGTACAAAACCGTGACTCTCAGAGAAAATGGGCGAAAGAGTCTGAGGGTATGGGTCTCAAAGGAAGGTAAAGTGAGGGAGGGTGCGGGAGGAATGACCCGGTAAATGCAGTGTGGAGAAGGAAGTATGCCTATCCTCCCTATGCCTCTTTCTCAGGTCTGGGAATGTGAGTAAAGTGTAGCTCACTATAGGTGATGGCAGCAGGGTAAGCAGTGTCTGATTGTTGGAGCCATGTTTCTGTGAGCTAGCAGGTTGAGGGAGTTAGAGAGCAATAGGTCATGAACAGCAGTGAGTTTGTTACAGACAGATTGGGAGTTCCACAACGGATATTTAAAAGGGTTAGGAAAAGTAGTACAATGAATAGCAAGCAGGTTAGCAGGGTTTCTATGCGAGGCAGAAGAGGAAGTGGGACTATCCGTAAAGGAGGATGGATCGAGGTTAGGAGAGATGGCAGCTGTAGTGAGAAGCAGAAGAATGAAAAGTGACTATAGATGGTGCAGTGAAGCATATAAGTGGCCTTTGTGCGGCACTATGTAAGCAGGTGCTTTTGGGTACTTGAAAAGGGAAAATAGTGTATGGGATGTATACATGGGTGAGGGAAGGAGGTAGGAGCTGATGTGGATAAAATTCTCAGGGCGCATGACTAGGTGGTAGGATAGGAGGCACATGGTTGCAAGGTAGATAGCAATAGTGAGCATAGTGAATGAGGTGTATTTTAAAAAGACCAGTTACTCACATAAAAGGTGATCCTCCTACCCCCCTTCTGCCCACTTCTGTCTCATTTCTGTCATATTTCTGCAGATCATATTACTTTTAAAACTGTCACTTCTAATTATGTCACATCAATGTATGGCAAATACACCTGAGCACTTTAACTTAGTCCATGTTATATGGAGTTCATTGATATCATCAGTGAACCCAGGTGTCGTAAATAGGTGGAGCTACGAATGGTCCAGCACAGAAAAAAGACTTCAAAGGGAATATCTGAGATCAATGGCTGCACAAATCAACACAGGGTAATTATTACAGACAGAGCTGTGGTGAAAATCTAACATTACAACATCCATTAAAACCCCTTAAACGACCTTGGGGCGTATCCATACGTCCAGGTCGTTTGGGGTTAACGCACCTGGACGTATGGATACGACATGAGGATCGCGCGAACTCTAAAAGCAGAGTTCGCGGCGGTTCGGCGCGGGGTGTCAGCTGTTCTATTACAGCTACATCCCACCATGGCCCCGACCCCGGTTCTCTCGGGGGGGGGGGGAGGAATTACCCCGTAATTATCGCGGACGATTCGGGGTCGCCTTTAAGTAAGAGTGAAGGCAGGTGGAGGATCGCTCCTCCTGCGTTCTCTGTCGGCGGCTAGCAGCGCAAGGTTGGGGATCCGTGCGGCTCCGCCTCCTACAGACTCCACGGTGGAAGAGAATGCCTTCCGGGTTGTCTGGACGTCAGACGCCGGCCGATGCACCCTGTCGCACGCCACGGCTTCGGACTGAAAATTCGTCATTGGAATATCCAGTCATAAGACAAAAGCTATGTACGGATTCCTATTGAATGAGAGATCTAAATGATCTATCTTTTCAAATCCCCAATGGGGAAGAAAAGTAAAATAAAAATGTGAAAAAAGTGAAAACGTAAAAAAAGTGAAAAAATCAAGTAAAAACAAAACACAGAAAAATAAAATAAATAAAAATTCGTCCCGCCCTTTTCCCCTTTACAAACGCCAATCGCCCCAAAAAAAGGATCAAAAATAAATAAAGTTCCCATATTTGGTGTCGCCGCGTGCGTAACTACCTGCCCTATAAATCTGTCAATGTTAATTAACCCGGACGGTGAACAAGCCGTAAAAAAAAAAAAAAACAATCACAGAATTAAGATTATTGTCATCCCGCAGCACATAAATGGAATAAAAAGCAATCAAAAAAACTCCTTATAAACTCAAAGTTGTACCTAATAAAAACGTCAGTTTCTTCCCGATAATAAAAGTCCTTTTACAGCTCTTGTATATGGAAAAATAAAAAAATGTATTGCTCTCAGAAGATAGCGATGCATAAATATTGTTTTACACACCTAAAAACACTTTTCTTTTTTTTTTTAAGTGCTTCAACATAAAAAAAACTATATAAAATAGGGTATCGCCCTAATCGAAAGACCCAAAGAGTAAGTAATTATCACGGAATACTGCACGGTGAGCCCTGTAAAAATAAAAAAATTAAAAACATACTAGGATTGCAGTATTTTTCTTCAACCTGGCTCCAAAAAAAATTGATTTAAATGAAATCAAAAAGCCTTGTCCCCGAAAAATGATACTATAAAATCGTCAACTCCTCTCGCAAAAAAAACAAGTCCTACACAGTCCAAGCACAGAAAAATTCTAAAAAGTTTGGCTTCACTATGGTGATGCAAAAAACGTATTTTCCGGTTGAATAAAAGTGTTTTATGTTATAAAGCAGTAAAAACAATAAAAAAAATATACAAATTGGGTATCGGTGTAATGTATTGACGGCGAGTAAAGCTACCATGTCAAATATTACCGTACAGTGACCGTATAAAAATAAAATAAAAAAACACTCCAAGGATTACTGTTATTTTGTTCAAAACACTCACTAATACCTTATAAAAAAGTGAACATAGCATCATATGCAGAAAAACATAATGGTACCAATAAAAACTCAACTCATCCCGCAAAAAACAAGCCATACACAGCTATGCACACTGCAAAGTAATAAAGTTATGGCTGTCAGGAATTGGAAACATAAAAATAACCCACAATTTTTTTAGACGTTATTTCTACTGTGTAAAAGTAATAAAACAGGAAAAAAAATATATAAAATCTTTTTCAATGTAAGTTGTACTGACCCCCATAGTAAAGTTATCACATCATTTACACTGCAGGCGAATGCGTAAAATTGAAACTCAAAAAAACAAGACTGAACTGCGTTTTTCCCCCATTTTCATTGCAATGCTAAAAAAAAATACTTATGGATCACATGTGGCATCCAAAATGCACAGTACACCCTAGATGCGATCCTGATGGGTGTTGAAATCCAAAATGGGGAGACTTCTGGAAAGGTTCGCCTGTTCTGCTACTTTGGGGGCTTTGCAAATGCGACATGGCCCCACCAAAATCTGCGTTCAAAGCCAAATAGCTCTCCCTCCCTTATACGCCCTGCCATGCGCCCAACAGCAGTTTAACCCACATGTTGGTATTGCCGAACTTGGGAAGAAATTGCTTAACAAAGTTTTATGGTTATTTTTTCCAGGATTCCTTGTATATGTGAAACATTTTAAGGCTTTAAAATTGCAGATTATTGGAAAAAATTTTTTTTTTACTTTTCACAGCTTATGCTAAAAAAAATTTGTGATTCGCCTGTGGGGATTTATATTATCTATGCACCCCTGGATAATTACCTTAAGAGTGTTAGTTCCAATATTGTGGTCTATTTTGGTGTGTTTGTTTAAGTTTTAGCACCTTAGGTGGCCCCAAACCTGATATGCGCCTAAATAAAATCGGATTGAAAATGAGACTCAGAGTCCGGTTAGGTGCTCCTACTATTATGGGGCTTATGGTTGAGCCAAATAATGCACTAGGGCAACATATGGATATCTTCTAAAACGGCAGACCTGGGGGAATTGATATTAAGTTGCATTTACATAGTCACATTACCGTATTTCCAGTGAATAAATGGATAAATATTGAAAATCTGCATAAAAAGTGACAAATTTTGAATTTCACCTCCACTTTGCTTAATTTCTGTGAAATATCTAAAGGGGTATCAAACTTCCTAAATAATGTTGTAAATAGTTAAGGGGTCTAGTCTATTAGATGGAATATTATGGGGTTATCTAAACATGCAGGCCCTCAAAGCCCAGGTCAGAAATGGAGTGGTCCTAAAAAAATGTATATTGCAAATTTATGAAATTGTGAGAAATTACTACTAAAAATTTCTAAGGACCTTAATGTCGTTATTAAAAAAAAAAAAAAGGACATTTTAAAAAATGATGCCAACCTATAGTGGACATATGGTAGATGCTAAAGTTATAAACTATTTTGTGGTGAATAATTATCTGTATTGCAGCAGAATTTTGCAACTTTCAAATCGCAAATTTTTCCAAAATTTCATGAATTTTTGATATTTTTCACAACAAACAAGGATTGTATGGATAAAAAATTTCTTACTAACTTAAAGCACATTGTGTCACGAGAAAACAATCTCTAAATCACATGGATAGGTAAAAGTATCAAAAAGTTATTTAACCTAAAATGGACACATTTCAGATTTCAAAAATAGGGCTGGGTCAGGAAGGCCAAAACAGGCTGGGTCCTTAAGGGGTTAAACAAAGAAGTACAATTAAACAAATATTGCAGTGGGATTGCTGGGAATTGTTGTCCAACACATACACATACCTGTGAAGAAATTAAGAAAAACATAATCAGATAGTAGTAGGGACTTTTAGGTTTGCTCTATCAGTTTCTGACATATTTCTGCAGATCATATCTCTTTCAAATCTGTCTTTTACAAATATTGCACATCAACGGATGGCAAATTGACTGATGGTCAAATAGACCTGAGCTCTCTTACTTATACTATGCTATTGATCTTTGCTTCAGATAGCTTAGGGAAAAAATCTTGGAGATATTTGAAAGCTGTCAACTCATTATCAAGAGTCATGACAAATTGTTTTACCAGCTCTAACTTGATGTGTAGTGGTTGAATCAGCACCTTGCAAAGGTCCATCAGTGGCTTCTACTTTACTTTGTTCTTCCCTACAGAGAAATCTGTCTGCGGAGGCCAGTCCTGCTAAGGATAGTGCCCCAGAATGTCACAGCTGTCCCAAAGGCAAGGAAAGGAAAGATACTTTGTTGAACCGCCTTAGAGATCCATCATGAATTACGCCATTTTTAAATCTCTGTTAACCTCTCAGCTGTACTCCTTATAATTCAATGTACCTAGCACCATCTTGACACTGGTGTATTCCTCTTTTTTATGCGTTGAGTGAGTCACAGGAAGAGATGGATACATGTTACTGTTGTGAAGCAGTATGGCTTTGAGGGTTCTGCAAGAACTATCAGCAGGTACCATTCTTTGGGGTTACAGGCCATTCTTATGGCCTCGAATAGACATTGTAGAAGCACATTCCATCTTGATGACTCAAAAAGCTGGAAAAAGTTTAGTGGAGGCTTCCTCTGATCTGTGACTTAGATGCTTTCATCTAATAAGTTCCATTGCTTGAGCCTTGATGTCAGAAGCTCAGCATTAGACTTGGTGAGCCCAATGTCTCTGATCAGATCACTGATAATTTTGGTTAGGGTAGTATGGCTTCTGTTGCTCAGCTACATGTAAAAATTTGAAATTGCGATCTTCAAAGTCTTCCTCGCCATCTAAATGAACTGTAGCTGTGTACACAAGTTCACTTCTTCAGCAGGACAGCAAATGAAATGGTTAACTTAAGATAAGTGTATTTGTACTGCTATGTACACTTCTGGGCAGTTCAAGACATTTTTTACATTTCTACACAATTCTGAACAGTTGTAGAAACTTCTTGATAGTTTTAACAGTTCCAGAAGCTTCTCAAAGTCTATACTCAACACTGAATATTCTGCGAATATTCTTAAAAATTGATATAGCAAAGCAAAGTTGATGGGAAATACTAACCTTTTTCTATTCATTTTAGACACAAAGAATTAAGAAAACACACAGCTGAAGACAAAAAAAAATTTGTAAAATTGTTACGTAGTATAATTGTTTCTTCTTTTTTCTGTGATACATATGGCTCTATTTTGATTTAATTTTTACATCATATTTCTTTCTTTTTGCTCTAAATAACAGGGAAAATTAAAAATAAAAAAAACATGTAATTTGCAATTTTTTTAATAGCAAAAAGTGCCACTGAAATACGTTTTTGAATTGTGTTCCCCTTTTTGCTCTGATCATTTTTATGTAGGTGATCTATAGTATTAGATAATTCTAGGTCATATTGGCTGGGCTATCAGTGTTTTTTTTTTGTGCTTTTTTAATTTATTTTATACGCTGCATCCCCAATAAGGCCAGAAAAAGACTTCTGGGGGGAGTAGGGCAATTTATCAACATTTCTTTTTATCCACATTTTCTTTTTAGTTATTTTCCCTGTAACTGGGGCTAATATATTAATCTCAGTTACAGTGGGAATGGAGCCCCAACATTGTCTACAAAGCTGATCTGTTAAGATCCAGCAGCTCCTGCAGTTACCTTTTCCTAGTGATCAAGTGAACACTAGTGACAAAATCAATAAACCAGTAGGCTGCATGCTAAATTGTTTACATGGCGCTCATTGAGCACTGTGTATGCAATGATCTGAAGGCAGAGAAGGAAATAACTTGTCCCTGCCTTCCTTCAGAGAGCTCAGCTGTCGTTGAAAGCCAGCCCTCTCCTCCTTTAGCTGCACAATCTCCATGTAGCTGCAGACCCTGCAAGGGTGACTCCTTTAAAGATGTGTTACAAAATTACAATAGATATTGACTTTAGTAAAAAAGTAGTATATTTGTTGTAGCTCTTGGGGAAGGGGTTTAGGGTTTATTTTACATTTAAATATGGTACCTAATAGCAACTTTAGTTATGAGGCCATTAAAGATTTGACAAAGACTTGATCTGACACACTGTACTACTTTAGAAAAAGAGGTCTTGGCTACTAGAAAGAAGTGCAGGAATTTTGCAGCAAAGAATAATACTGTGGTATGGCATTTGATGGATTATGTCACAATGTTTTGTTAACTCACAGGTACACTGAGATACTTTAAAGCCCAGAGTGAAGTCTATGGGTGCCATATTTAACATCCTACAAAGTATGTCTGTTTCAAAAAAAAAATCAAAAACTTTTGTTTAAAAAGCTGTTCTGAAGACTGACTTTAGAAGAATACTAACTGCAAATGTTATTTTCCTCACAGATCGACAAGCAGTTTGTAACTTTTTTTTGTGGACTTTTTTAATATAACCTGTTTAAACTTCTTGGTCTGGTTCTCTGATTTCCCCTTTGTGCGCTCTGATAGCACAATAGAGAAGACTGCCTGACATTTTCCTCCCGACCAGCTCAGAAGCCAGAGAGATAAAGCAGCAGGATTTGGTAAGTTAAAGGACAGCTGGAATCCTCTTCCTGAGTGTAGAGAAAGACTAACCCTTTATAAGTTAGAAGTTTAGAGACTCAGTTCACAGTTAACAGCTTGGGAGAGGTTACCGAAGGTAGAATATTACCTAACTAAGCAATCTTTGGTATTGGCATTAATGTTTTATTCATTCACTACAATAGTTGTACCTTTTTCCATCAATATACCCATGTGGGTTTTTTTGCAGGACGAGTCACATTTTTAATTACTTCCTAATACAGTGATTATTGGCAAGAACGTTTTAATTTTTTCCATCCCAGCCTATCAAGAGCCATAACTTTTTCCCATCAAAATGGCCACATGACGGCTTGTTTTTAGAATTTTTTAACTAACATTTAATGTACCATATAAGGTATATGGAAACCAAAATAATTCTTTGTGGGTGGAATGGGAAAAATATGTTCACTATGTGGAATAAATAAGATTATATTTTAATAGACTGTACTTTTACACACATAATAATAGTGGTTACGTTTATTTTTTTTTAATTGACAGATGGATGGAGCCCCTTTCTCTAACCACCTATATGCCCCTGGAGCTATCAACTCTAGAATTTAAGTGGTTAAATACCAGAGAATATAGTTATCTCCAATTACAGACACATAAGCTTGTTAATAATAATAATAATAATAATAATAATAATAATAACCCTTAGCGTCAACATATTCCGCAGCACTTTACAATTTAGAGGGAGTAGGTACAGACAAAAAGACAGACATTACACAATGAAAAGTTACTTACAGATGAAACACAAGGTGTTAGGGCACTGCTCGCAAGAGCTTACAATCTACTAGAATGTACGGGTGAGATAAGAGTAAAAAGTGCTAGGTTTACAATGGTCCAGCCACGTGACATAAATTTGGGGTGGTTTCTATACAAATCTGATGAACCTGCCACCCAGACAGTACACCTGTATACAGATAAGTGCCGAAGTGTAGGGAGTGACAGAAATGTGTGTGCCAGAGAGAGTGGGGGTTTAGCCATTAGGGATTCTGGTAGGCCAGACTGAGAAGATGTATTCTCAGAGCCCTCTTAAAACTACGAAAGTTATGAGTGTGCTTGATTGCCCGTGGTAACATGTTCCAGAAAACTGGTGCTGCACGCGAAAAATGTTGGAGACAGCATTGGGAGATACAGATGACTGAGGCATGTAGTCTAAGATCATCAGCAGAGCGGAGAGACCGGGCAGAGTGGTAGACAGAGATCATGGAGGAGATGTAGTGGAGTGCAGTGCTGTGGAGAGCTTTATGGGTGAGAGTGATGAGTTTATGTTGTATCCTGTACTGGATGGGCAACCATTTCAGTGACTGACACAGGGTAGAGGCATCAGTATAGTGGCTGGAAAAAAAGATGAGCCTGGCTGCTGCATTCAGGACCAATTGGAGAGGGGAGAGTTTACAAAGAGGGAGACCGATAAGCAGGGAGTTACAATAGTCAAGACGAGAAAGTGTTGTCACACAGATGGCACCTACTGCAGATAGAATGGGTTTAGCTTCTATACCCACACTTTCCACTGAACTTAACTGCCTATTTTCAGGAATTCACTATAAAAAAATGTTTTATTTGATCAAATGACTAATTGTCTTAAGAAGGGAAACATCTCTCCTTAATGAGAGCACCGAACGAACGGCGTGTAGAGATTTGTTTTGCCTTTTCGCACTCTACGAAGTGTCATGGTAGGAGATAGTGGATCCTCTGGACCACCACAAGCGATGGCGTAAGCCACGCCAGGGAGCGAAATCTAAGTAGGTCCCGGTTTTCACCAGAGCCCGCTGCAAAGCGGGATGGACTTGCTGCGGCGGGAGTCTACCAGGTCGCTACCCCTGACGTGACTTGCTTGCGGAGGCAACCGAGTTGTAGCGTGGTACAAAATCGTCAGGCAAGCTCGTAGTCAGGGACAGGCATAAGGTCAGGGCAGGCGGCTATGGTTCGTAGATGTGGACGGGCAGACGGTCAGGGCAGGCGGCAAGATTCGTGGTCGAGGGACGGAGGCAAAAAGGTTTTGGTACACGGTAATCGAATAAGGCTTAGGAACGCTTTCTCAATAGGCTAAGGGCACTAAAGATCCGGCGAGGCCACTAGGAAGAGACAGGCTGAAATAGGGGCAGTGACTGGCAATAACCAATTACCGGTGCACTGGCCCTTTAAATTTAACATTGCCGGCGCGTGCCGCGGGACAGAGGCTGCAGCAGGAGCGTGGTCAGGTAATTAGCTCTTGTGACAGGCAGAGGAACGAGCGTGCCTGCGACCCGACATGCGGGTCGCAGCGCCGCTTGGCAGCGGGAAACGGATGCGCTTGCGACCCGGAACGAGGGTCGCAGGGGCATCTGCATATCACAAGGCATTATGGGAAAAGGGCTGAGAATCCCACAGTGCCCTCTGTTGGATGTAACAAATCCTCAATTTGCTTTGACCTACTAGGTCTTGAGAAAGCAAAAAGGATCTTAGCCACGCCAGGATCTCTCATCTGCAGAAAACGCTGTTTAGGGATTTTTGTACTTCTTAAGTGACGAGCAGTTGTTCACCAGCGTGCTGTGTGGGAGGCATCAGGCGGCTCAGGAAGGGAATCATCTCTCCTTAAGGAGAGCACTGAACGAACGGCGTGTAGAGATTTGTTTTGCCTTTTTGCACTCTACGAAGCATCTGCATATCACAAGGCATTATGGGAAAGGGCTGAGAAGCCCACAGCGCCCACTGTTGGGGTGTAACAAAACCTCAATTTGCTTTTGACCTACTAGGTCTTTCAAGACCTAGTAGGTCAAAAGCAAATTGAGGATTTGTTACATCCAACAGAGGGCGCTGTGGGCTTCTCAGCCCTTTTCCCATAATGCCTTGTAATTGTCTTAAGTAATAGTGGTCATTCTTCTCATTGTCACACTGTTTGCACATAAATAAACTGTAAGTGAAGGTAAAGGGGTGTCCCATGAAACAAAGTCTACAGGACAGGTCAGCTTTCAGTTAGTTGCGAATCGACCTTGTTTGAGAATGAGTAGGTTGACACTTGCGGCCATCCTCACTCTTCTAACAGAAGTGAACAGAGAGTGAGGTCGGCTATTTTCGGAACTTCCATAATAGTGAAAGAGGAGGACAGCCACAAGGACCTTATTCTCCTACATGGTTGGCTTGCAGCTAGCTGAGAGCTGAACTGTCCAGTAAACTTTGCTTTGTGGGAAAACTCCTTTAAGAATGGTGTTCTATCAAAGTGCCCCTGTCACGTCAGAGGAGGGGCAGTGGGCCCTGTATTCTACCCAGCCCACTGTCCCTGCCTACTTGGCGTGCTGCCCTAGGAGGCAGACCCCAACTGGAGGGACAGCCCTACGCTGCTAAGTGCAGGGCCATCAGGGAACACGCAGAGTCAATCAGTCCGGGTCGGTAACGGTGCGGTAACGGATAAGCCAAGAAACGTAATCCGTGGAAGGTCAGAGACAAGCCGAGGTCCAAACACGGTCAGGAGCACAGTACAAAATCGGAGACAACAAGGAGGTCAGAAACAGGCCGAGGTCAGAAACACAGGAAGACTACAATAAATAAAACTACAGGGAAACCACAAGGGAACACCTTTGACAGGCAAAGCTTGGAGGAACTGGGGAGGTTTAAAAGGTCTGCCTGGACCCCGCCCCTGCAGCTGATTGGTGCAGCATCTGGGCCCTCCGATTTGTCCTGAGAGCTGTCACTCCTGGCTCAGGAGCAGCACCTCTATCAGGGTATTGTCCGAGACCAGACCTATTAACCCTCGCAGGTCGTTGCGTTAAATGGATGGAAGGCTGCCCAGACAAACGTATCCTGACAGCCCCTCTCATTCTTCCAGAGCACGATAACAAATGAAAGGGGCACTCTGATTGGTTGCTATGGGCAACAAAGTGAATTTTACACCTAGACAGTTTTCATACATGTGGCCCTTAGTGTAAGTATGTAGACAGGGCAGTAGATAGGCATGCAGTGGGATATATCTGCCATAGGGCTCAGTATACATTTCCAAGCTGCATACCAATGTATAGAATAGCATGGTCTTCATAGATTATTTCATACCACAAAAAAGAGGATTGATGAAGGCCAAAATGTCTTTAGTTTTCCCTCCATCAAGTGAATGGAGCCCTATGATCATGCAAAGTCAGGCAGAGAAAAAGATGAAAGGATCAGAGAGGATCCGAAATGCATCAGCCAGAGAACTAATTGTGAGCATTTCATATGTTGGTTAATTGTTCCTAAAAATTCTAAAAACAAAAATAGTTTTCCTAGAATATTAAGTGTTAAAAACTATTCTTTCTGAACTAAATGTCCCTTTAACAATCTTTACTTTAAAAACGTAGGGCAACATCTATGAATTCACATGCAGTATTTTTTTGCGTATATTGCACCAATAAACTGCTGGTATACTGTTCCATAGATAGCATGACAAATTTGAATGTGCCTAGAATGCACCAAAATTTGATGCGAGACTGCCATACAAAGTTTGGCGCATTATACTCTATGCATTAGAACTTTGGACTTGCACTTTGTACCAATTGTTTGCGTATAACACTTTAAATTTTGCA
>JAODAL010017827.1:0-76527 GCA_025379985.1 Phyllomedusa bahiana | reverse complement strand
AATCAAAGTACATTGCTAAGAAAAACGCTGATGAGTGCTCCCAGGATACTGAGGCATTCGCACAATGGAGATAAAGAGAGAGGGAAGGGGATGTCGGTAACTAGACCTTGCATGCTCTAAAAGGAGATAAAATCTTCTTTGTTTCCTGACCAAATACAAATCACCAGCAAAGAAAACTTTGGTAATATTTTTTTCATTTACTTCCCTTATTGTTAAAAGCAATTATTAAAAAAAACCCCCTTTTAAAAGGAGAATAGAAAGGGCTGCTTCACCAGCGCATTTTTTGGTGCATTTTTTTAACTGCGCTTCAAAAATTATTTTTTACAATTATTACCACAAGCTTCTTCAGTTGTCAAAATTGTTCGGGAAGGTGTTTCAATAAGTAATAAATGACTTTTTTAAAAGCTTGTGATTACAACACCCCATGATTACTCACTTTCCCAAAACTTTAATAAGTGCAAAAAGCTTTTTGGGTAATAAAGCATTTTAAATTGGAGCGCAGCACAACTGCACCAAAACGCACTGGTAAAAACACACTACACCAATGAATACAACAAAATAGGTGACTGATTGTATTTAAATGTACACCTTTTGCCTTTTGGGGGAAGATATGACAGCGTATATGTTTTACCTCATTTTTCTTTATGTCATATAAACAATTACTGAAACGATAGTCTACCATCTATGTCTGTCAGTTATAATTGTTACTTTTCCCCTGTTTTATATTGTAATGTAATCTGGAATTTCTCTGAATAAATTACTAAATTTATCATTTTTCTATAATAGTGTCATGTGGACAGTTTGATAAAATAGCTCATTATACTCACTGAAGTGAAATATGAGTTTCATAAGCGTATTTTCATCACAAAATTAGTTTTCAGTTATCAAAATTGAAGAAAACCAAGCATAGTTCAATATAATTTCTAACACCCCCAAATGAGCTGAAATAAACACATCGGCAGAAAGTGCAGTATAAAAAGTATGCATTGAAAACAAACATAATAGTAAATTTATAGCCCATTTTTGTTTTTAGTTTAAAATTAGGTATGTTCGCACTACATTTTTTATTTGTTCTTTGCAATGTAATACACTTAAATTACGCATTCCAGTGACTTCATTGTGAAATAATCGCTGTTATACACAGGGTACATATTTTTTCCAGATATTTCAAAACATGTCATGGAAAAAAGGGACATTATTTCTTGACAAGTTTTCAGGCTAAAATCTTCCAGTGACCTCAACCTTAAAGGTAACATACATGTAAAATGTGTGTGAATATTTGCAGGTTTTGTTGCAGATGTGCATGTAACTTGCTAAAAAAATATGAGTAAACTATATGAATATTTAACCCCGAAATGACGCAGCAAATTCCAGAATTTTCTTTCATCTCCATCTTCTGAGAGCCATAGCTTTTGGCGTATGATAGTTTGTTTTTGCAGAACAAGATGTACTTTTTAAAGTTTTATCATTACCTAACATATAATCACTGGAAAAAAAAAAAAATTTTTGTAAGGGAAAAAAAAAGAAACGGCAACTGAAGCATTTTTGTGTGTATTTTTATGGATTTCACTGTTCAGTTTAAATCATATGCTATCTGTATTCTATGGGTTGGCACAATTGGGGTGATACCAAATGTGTATAGTTTTGATTATATTTTACAACTTAGAAATTTCTCTGTTTTGACATTTTCTGAGTCCACTAATTCTTGATATTTTTGCTCTGTTACTTCTGTGTGATAGTTTGTTTTCTGCGGGGCTGGGTCTAGTTTATATTGGTAGCATTATCAAATATATACAATGTTTTGATCCTTTTTGATTCCAATTTTACTGGGAGGCAGAATGAGCAAAAACCCCCCACAATTCTAGTGTAGGGTATTTTTTTTACCTCGTTTACCATATGGGATAAATAACATAATATTGTGTTAGATCGGACTTTTTTGGACGTCACAATTAAAATTCTTTTATATTTTTTATGTATTAAATGGGAAATTGGGGAGGTTACATTTTTAATTTTTTTTTACTTTTTTAAAATTGTTTTTACATTAACATGTAGTCCCCCTTTGGGACTTAAACATGTGATTGCATGTACTGCAGTATATAGGCATTTTATTGGTCTCCTAAGGCCATAAAGGCCTTTTAAAGGCACCTGGCTGCCATGGCAACTAAACGGACTACAACAGACCACAGCCCCCCCTATACTAATCATGTAGGTTCTGGGGTCAAGGTCATGTTATCTCTGATACTGATTGCTAATTGTATTTGTCGGTTGTTAGTGACAGGCAGTTGGGTATGGAACAGGAGTAGCACATGAGACCAATTTTTTACCTCCTTAATGCCACTGGGGCATACATTTATGACACAGGATGTTAATTTGTTAAAGGGATTTTTCCATCTTATAGATGTATAGCATACTGATAGGACCTCAGAGACCCGCACCTATCTTGAGAACAGGCCCTTTCAGAATGGAAAGTTGCCCATGCTCGTGTGGTAACTCTTTATTCATTTCAGTGGGAGTTCCCCGCTGCAGACATCCAAACACAATAAAAACTTGTGGAGATCAATCAATCTTGCTAGGGCTATAAATTATGGATACAGGTAAACTACCAGGACATGCCATCTCTTGGACTCCTGCAGTAATCTGCAAAGAGGTCTCTACACTGTGCACTGTGATTGGATGGCCTATTAACACCCCAATTAATTTGGTGGTCACTGAAAGTTTTCTTTGGCTCCTCTGCTATGGCAGGGTTGTCACAGTCCCAGATTTATTATAGAAAATTGCAGGCAGCTTTGATGATTGCATATACCGTGTCCTCATTCAACTGTAGTGTACTGGTGAAAACCTTACATTTAACTATGCTCCCTAAGGTGCACTCAGTGAAGCACTATGCCGACAGCATCATGTTGAAGACTCTCCTTTGGGCATTTAGTCCCTTCCGTGGTTATGGGACAGTAGGGTGGGCAATAGTGGAATGGCTTATCTTAAAAAAATACTAGATTGAAAATATTATGGACTGTATGACAGGAGTATATGAAATAAAAAGCTTACCGTAACAACGCCTGGTATATGCCCCTTTTCTCACAAGGTAATATATGGAATCCACCCAAAACCGCCTTCCAATTATCTGGTTTGCTCCTATGTGACTTGAAAATGTAACCTGCACTTTGGAATTTCCTTACAGGAGAGACATAAAAACCCTTAATTAGACTTGGTGAAAAGGTCACATTTTGCTATACATAACTGGCACAATCAAAGTTAATTAACCATGTTGTAAGAAGAGGACCTGCATAACCAACCTCATATGTGGGTAGCTCGCTGTAATATGCCTTTACTTTTCCCACTGGTCTGCATATGTTCCTGTCTAGCCCCCAGATGTTTGTCGGGTCCCCAAAAATGAAAGTTCAACAGCAAATGGCTTACTTCAATATGCAGAGAAAAATAAAACTGCTCACCATTTAAAAAACAGTCCACTGCACCTGGAGGATGTTGGATGAAGTGTTAATGATGATACAGATAACCTCCAATGGGCTGTATATTAAAAATATGTAGAGAAAAACTGCTAGCCAAATTATGCCCGTGAACACATCCATATCACGGGACTGGAATAGGTGATAGCACATTAAAACAAGCAAATCCATCTGTGCAATTTAAAAAAAAACATTTAAGAAATAGTTTTTATGCCAGGCAAGTTTGAGGAGGTTGCTCCTGTGTCTAGATGCTACTGTTACATATTTTTATGGTACCCATCTGTTCTTCTGTTTTCCTTTCAGTACATCCACCTTATGGGTCCAGTGTTAGTGGACACACATGCTCAGTAGCTCAGTCACCACCTGGATGCTTTTGTACACAGGTGGTTGAGTAATTCCTGCTATTATTATCCAATAACAATTGGTACATTAGAATCAGCTTCTTCTTACCAGCATTGAACACATTAGGTGGATGTTCTGGAAAGGAAATAAAAGGTGCCATAACAAGTATGTATCAGTAATATGTAGACACAGGTACATTTTATAATGATTCAGAAAAGGACTCTTAGATCATGCAAAACATAACATTTTTTTTCAAAGAAGTGTAATAAAATGTTTAAGTTAGTTTTCTAGTGAGAAGAATATGATCGCCTATCAGCTTTCCAGTTCACCTCCTGTAGCCGATTTTTACTCCAGTCTCTGGTGCCCTGTGATTTTTGCTGCTGCTCCTGTAGTTCAGTAATTTGTTGTCCACTGTTCGTGTTGTCCGTTAGATGTGTGTGCTAATAACAGACAAAAAGCAGTGCAAGTTACTGTACAATCAGGCAACAATTTCCCTGCTTGTCCAAACAGTAAGCGTGGGAAACAATGATACGCCCAAACCAATATTCTTGTAGGAACTTTTAGATAATAATAATAATAATAATAATAATAAACTCAAATATACAATAAATTACCGTAATAGAGTTACATACAGATACTTGCTTATGTTGGCGATAGGTAAGTATTATGCTTCCTTTTTCTTTTGTCATTGCAGGTAAAAGAGACTATGTTTCTTTAAATTGACACTATGCGATCTTAGAGACTACTTAGTTTTTTGCCTTTGATATGTTAAAAAGCACCTGTGACATCTTCTGATATGTGTTTTACAATTTCCTGTAAAATAACAATTCTGGAGCATCTTCTCTTAGGCTATGTCCTCACAGGAGTGGTTTACAGTCGGATTTTAAAGTGGATTCAGCATTTAGAATAAAATATGTAAAAATCTGTCTGTAAACCATTCCCATAGACCTCAATAGAAAATCCGAGCTGAAGTCTACGCAGAAATCCAACCCCAAAAAATTAGAACATGTTTTATAATCCGCTGTAAGATGGCGTTATAGTACTGTTCTACGGCAAGGGGATACCCGAAATTCAAAAACTGCGGCAAAAAACGTGACAGAAAATGAAAATCAACTGTAAAATACTGGTTGGATTCTAATTAGTTAGCACCCTCGCTCCCCTCCAATCCATCCTTAACTCTGCTGCCCGTCTTATCCACCTCTCTCCTCGCTACTCCTCTGCCTCTCCCCTCTGCCAATCCCTTCACTGGCTTCCCATTGCCCAGCGAATTCATTTCAAGCTACTAACCATGACCTACAAGGCTCTCCATAACCTCCCCTCCATACATCTCTGCCCTAATTTACAAATATCTTCCCTCACGCAATCTCCGCTCCTCACAGGACCTTCTCCTCTGCTCTCACCTTATCAGCTCCTCACACAACCGTCTCCAAGACTTCTCCCGTGCTTCACCCACACTCTGGAACTCACTGCCCCAACACATCAGATTCTCCTCCACTTTAACCAACTTCAAAAGCAACCTGAAAACCCATTTCTTCAGGCTTGCCTATAACCTACACTAACCTTGTTGTCACTACTTCCTCCACAAACATATCTGCCCCTCACCTCCTGTCTCTCTCCCCCTCCTTGTAGATTGTAAGCCCTCACGGGTAGGGTCCTTTCTCCCTCTGTCGTGCCAATTGTCATTAATCACTTATCATTGTACTCGTTTGACTTATGTTATGTATGTAACCCCCCTCGAATGTACAGCGCCCTGGAATCAATGGCGCTTTAAAATAAATAAATAATAATAATAATAATAATTAGAATCCGACCAGTATTTTACACTCTAACATGTAGAGTTAGCCATATCACTCTAGTGTGCTGTTCCTCTGTTATGTATTACTGAATCAGTCAGATGTGTGTTGTCATTCCAGTTTTTAAAGGGGTGTCTCTGCACACGCTCACTCTGTCAGCTTTGATAGGACAATGTCAGACTGTGTAGAGACACCCCACCTAATTTGTAACACCCATTTGACTGATTCAGTAATACAGTAATTTTTAGGAAGAATAACAGAGGAACAGGACAACACAGAGTTATAGGAGAAGATGCTCCAGAATTTTTATATCACAGGGAACACAAGGATTTACTAAAAGAGCCATTTCATGTATGTTACATTTATCTGGTGCTTTGAGTACTGTGGCCAATTGTACTCACTTTAGATTACTATGGTTTGAAATCTCGGCAAAGTTGGAGTAAGCACAAATGTTGTATTGTAACTGTCAATTTTTGTACCTTCTGTGCAAATTGAAAACTGCCATGCCTACTGTACCAATAATTTGGTGTTCTATCTATCTGCCTGTATTTGTGTGTTCATTTTTAGGGGGACACTAAAAATACAACCTTACCTGTTAACACTTTCCTTTTCCTGAGAACCAGAACTGAAGTTGGTGGGTACAGTATGCAAAACATAAAGTTACAAGTTTTAATTTTGACCCACTTTCTGGCTGCAGTTTTCACTTAGTCTGTCCTTTGATTGTCCTTCCTCTAATGCCGCCCTGGGACATGTGCCTTGCATGACCTCGCTATAATCTGGTCCTGGTTTTTATTTCCTTCCTGCTAAAGGATCCCCAGTGGCTTGGAATAGGTTATGGATATTGAATGAGAAACTTTAGATGGTTGTTTTACTCTAGATTGTAGCAAACTGTAAACCATGGCGGAATATTACACGTACTTTTCAATATTGTGCTTCCTATTTCTAAATGGCATATTGACACTTTTGTAAGACACGTTAGATTCTTTTGTACCCTACTGAGTGCTTACATCTTTGGTAATTCACATCTTTATAATTTAAGAATAATGAAATATCCATGTAAAACGTTGGCTGCTACTGCTAGAATATAATGTAATGTATGAATATTTTATTCCAGCTCAGTAAAGATTGATTATAGATATTCAGCTACAACTCAGCAGTTCCTTGTGCATGTTTTATTCAGGCTGTAACATTTAAAGGCAGAACTACAGTATGTGGGACTGATGACATTAAGTTATGCCATGCAATTCATAAAACTCAGTGGCAGAAAGTCTCGGAAAGGTTATAAGATGAGTGCAAGCAAAAAAGTGCATGTCTTATGATAACCACTAATGAATTACACTGATGCTGTGGAGTAGTACTCTTGTAAAGATTATTTTCTATAAAATTCTTGGCTTATGGTTACATTTAGGTACACAATACTTTACAATACTTGTGACACATTTGATACTGTATAACATGAATTGGGGAAACAGAGCAGTGGTGTATTCCGAACACAGAGTGTCAATACTATAGGGTTTAATAGGTGGAACTTGCAGCATGGAGGGCAGTAGCAGCATAAATAAACCGAATAATGAAAGTGAAAATTCTCTATTAGTATCAAATTTGTGGTAGTACTCATGAAAATATAGTGAGTGGTTATGCTAACTCTGTTTGTGATAAGGTATCACCATACAATGGCTACATAATGCTAGATAACAATTCCAGGTACCTTGCAGACCATATAGGTGATTATAATACAGTTAAATCCAGTAACTCAGGAGTGTTGTCTAATGTGAGTATAGATATTCTCTTCCCTTTTGTTCTCAGTCCAGGCTATTATGTTACCTTTTTCACGACCACTACAGAGTTTACTGCGGAGATATCTTTGGATTCTCAGCTGTTCTTCCATTTCTTGCCTTTATATCAACATAAAGCACAAGTAAATTCATACTACAAAAAGATCTACAGTAAATTTTAGGGCCATATGTATGAACCTGTTTAGGTCTAAAACTCACTTTTTTGGGCATAGGTTACTATGGGCAAAAGAGTGAGTTTTAGACCTAAACAGTTTCATACATGTGGCCCTTAGTGCTCTGTGAAGATCCTAAGGTCCGAAAACCCAGGTAGGGTACATTTTTGTCAAAGTGGGTTCTATGTTTTAGGCTGCTTCAGTCCTTGTGGTTTAATTGAAGTATGACAAATTTCATTAGAAACAGTCATGTGACCGTGTCACTGCCACGTGAGGAGTAACCACCTCTGATTCATACCAGGTCTAAAGAGTGAATCCCTAGTTCTACAAGACAGCTTAAATTTCTATCGTATGTAACTGGTGTTACTCTTTACTTATTTGGTAAAGTATTTATTTTTGGTAACTAACACATGTTTTACAGCCTAGAAGGTCCTGGGTAATCATCTTACCTGCTTCCAATGCCCTGATTTACACACAGGCTGTTTCTCAAACATAGACTGCAGACTGCTCTCTATTTCTCCTCAAACTGACAGCTTTCCATCGCCCTTATCTCTTAACCAGACTACTCCAATATTATTTTCTCTTTCACACAGACTGCTCCCCCTTATCCCTTGTTATTATGCAAACTGCTCCACTACAACCATGCCATCACTCTCTTACAAAGACTGCTTCTAATTCCCTCCTCTAAATTACACTGCTCCCCGTGGTTCCCAATGCACCCTTTTTCCAGTAGACTGTTTTCTCTGCTTCACAGATTACTCCCTGTCCCCCCATCCTCCTCTTAAAGACTGTTCACCATATCCTGTATATTTTACACAAGCTGTTTCCTTATGTCACCCACCTACATAAACTGGTGTCCATGCTCTCTATATTTCAACTCTCTCTCAAAAAGACTGCTGCTCATGCATTTCTTTTACACTGGCTGCTCTTCCATATGTTATCAAACAGATTGTTTTCTCACACTCTCTTTTTCTCATAAATACTGCTCCCAATGTGCAAAGGCCCAGAGCACGGTAGAGGAGAGAATGAGTGTAGTAGTTGTCACAGTGGCAGCAAAAGTTCCAGGTCTCGTTTACCTGTTTGGGACCAAAGCAGTGAAAAGGGAGAAGTGCAACTTAAGTAGATGGAACCACTTCCCTCAGGGCACACTCTAATGATTTTGGTTGTAGTCCCTCCTGCATGTGAGGTGCCCTTGGTGTTGTACAGGTATGTAAGCAGGAGAGCAGACGAAGGGTTAAGGGTGAAACCATTACACAAGTCCTTTTTATTTTCAGCTAGATGGTAGACACATGAATCCTTCTCTTTAGTTACACAGTCCTTTCTCCACTTAGTGCACACCAGCAGCAGGAAAACCATCCTCTAAAAATAAGTCCCTTTGAGATTCTGGATTATGACTTCAAGGAGTTAACTAAGTAGTGCCCCAGGAGAACCGGCAACCTACTACTTTCTTTCTAATCCAGCTTAGACTACAAGGAGTATCCTCTCACCCCAGGAGAACTGGATGGGTAGATGAACCAGGCCAATGCTGCACATTATTAGGTCAGCAGACAAACGAGGGACAGACTTTGCACTTGTATGAATCCTAGGATGCTTCCAAGCTGACAGCTTGCAGCTCCTTCCAGAGAATTCCTAAATCCATAGATATTGCAGGACCCTATACCTGGGAAATAGTGCTGGGCCTGGTAGCTGCAGTCTGACTAGAAACCCAGGCTCCAAGGGTCATGTCACCCCCTCTATCCTGTAGTCTGCAATCAAATAGACTACGTGACTCAATTTGAACACTAACAACTAATCACTAGTCCAATTTATAACCTCTCCCCCCTTTTCTCTAGTAATCATAGTAACCACCCTCCTGCCAGCAGGCTTGCACATTCACTTAGCACAGTGAAAAACTCAGTCATCATGGCTTAGAAGTTTTATCGTTACACTTTAGTCATAAGCACAGTCTTCAGCCACAATACGCTGAAAAGGTTATTTAGAGGTTAATAACCCATTCCTCAGACTGACATGAGGCCAAGTCACTGAACTAAAACAATACATTTGCAGCACAAATATTTAATTACAGTGTATACACAGAAATTATACTCTTATCAACATGCAACATATCTGTAATGTATTTAAATGGTTAACAAAGTGCAGAAAGGGTTAATCCTGCACATTACACATGCCCCTATCCCTACTCTATCACACACTCTGCTCCTCATGGTTCATGTCTCATAGAGGCTGCTTGTAATGTTCTCTGCTTTCACACAGAATGTTCCCCATGACTCAAAGATTATACTCTATGACTTTTTTCTAAACAGATTGCTTCACTTGCCGCTTCTCACAGACTGCTTCTTATGGCTCCTGTCTCTCACACAGACTGGCATCAATGTCCTCCTCTCTCATACACTATTCCTCAAGGTTACTTCCTCAGAAAGACTTGTTTCCTTACACCCCGTTTTCACACACTGCTCTCCATGGTATTCACAAATAATGCTCCCTCTCTATTTTAGTGCCCTTATTTCCTTCTTCCACTGTAAGTTACTAGTATACAGAGAAACTAAATCAAATAGGAATTACCCATGTAGAGAGACTGCAGGTGGTGTCTGGTGCCCAGATACCCATTTCTTAGAGATTGATTCTTCAGTTTGCCTTTTTAATGGGCAGTGGCTCATTGGTTAACGCTGTTTCTGTGCAACACTGGAGTCACATTACACCATGGACAACATCTGCAAGAAGTTTGTAGTGTTTGCTTGGGTTTCCTACGGGTACTCTAGTTTTCCCCACACTCCAAAAACATACTGATAGGTTCATTTGGAATTTAGACTCTCAGCCCAATGGAGACAGGGATCAGTGTGAATAATGATAATCTCTGTACAGCGCTGTGGAATATAACAGCACTATACAAATGAATATAATACAGAAATAATTATAAAGATATTGACTCATCATTGTGGATATTTGATTTGAGTTTTGTACAAGTATGATTCAGTTCAGCAGGATACCTAGTCTATATTTTTGATATTATGGGAGGCGGTGACTTTTGATGCTCAGCCTTAATGTCTTATTGAACAATTTTTTTGCTGTGTTAAGGATAACTAATATGTGTACTTTTCATGTGATGTAGGCAAAATAAAAGGTTTTATTTTTATATCACATATTCACTTTAATATTATTTTTTGAAGATTTTTATTTATTTTATTAACTTTTTTAATACTATTCAGGAATAGTTATTTCATTTTACACGTACATGTATGAAAACTGTCTTGGTCTAACATTTTCTTTGTTGCCCATAGCAACCAATCAGAGTTCCCCTTTCATTTCATATAGTGCTCTGAAAAAATGAAAGGAGAGCTCTGATTGGTTGCTGTGAAAGAAAGTCTTAGACCAAGACAGTTTTCATGAGGCCCTATGTTTCTATAACTAGCTGCTGTGTCTCTATGATATGCTGCTGTTAGGTTAAAACATGATGTGCCCTAACAGGAGGCTTACTGAACAGACAGCTCTGGTGACCATTCTAGGTCCCCAAGGCTGACTGTAGAGATTTTTCCCAGGCTCCAATGAGATTGGGTAGTTCCCTTTGATTATGCTGCAATCTCAAATCAAGGCAATAAAAGGGTTACATGGCCGGGATTGGAGCTGCCTTCAATCCCTGCTGTGGTCAGTGGTGAATCTGGGAAAGAAGCTGTTATTTACAGCTCTGTTCTTAGGTTTTTTTTGGGCACAGAAAGCCAAACCCTTTCCCTAACCCAATAAGAGACAAAAAGGGAGAGGGGGGACCAGGGGGAAGGTATAAGGGGGTTTTTGGGCGGGTTAAAAAAAAAAAAACGGGGTTTAAAAAAAAAATTAAAAATAAGGGGAATATTCCCCTTTCCCAAATCTGTCCCGATACCCACGATTTTAAAAATCTTGGTCCTTTTTCAACACACAAGAAATGCCTCAATACATAAGACAAAACAATATATAAAATATATAATCTCTGGCCAATGCAATTACTTATGTTTTCTTTTTTCAAGTTAAAATGCATTAGAAGGTTTAAAACTTTTTCCCTCAGCGTTTGCAGTTTATTAAAGGGATGGAAATCTACCCCTGCCCACTATTCACTCCCCTTTGTAAAAAGTATCTTTCCGATTTAAATTTTGCTTTGAATGATTTCTGCCCTTTCCAATACTTTAGTGAAAAAAACTTTTTTCAAAAAAATTCTTAAAATGGTTTTGCCCTTTAACCTTGGAAGACAATTTGATGCTAAGAGATACTATTTATTACAAATATATGCAAATATTATAGTAAGATATGCTTCAGTTGCAGTGGAAATAAAGCGGGGAAAATTTTGGGCCAAAATGGACAAACTGGGGGAGTATGCTACTGGGGGTTTTTATTAAAATGACTTTTCAGGATGTATAAACATTAGATCTGTCTTTTGTAATATACATTTTCAATATAGAAAATTTTCCCCCTTTAAAGAGAATAATTTGGGACAATTCGACTTGCCCTGTTTTAGTAAATAATCTTTTCCCAAAACCTTTTTGATGTAGCTTTTAAAAGGGGGGGTTGGGGGTTGAAAAAAAAAAAAAAATCTAAATATCACTTTTAGATTGAATTTTTTTCCATTTTCTGTTGGCTTCCTGCCGTTCTATATCATCTGTTTCATAACAGGAAGCACAATGGAACTGTGTGTCTACACACATAGAAAACAATTCTTTGTCAAGCCTAGGAGATTGGGCAACCAAAAAGGTATGGCTTTTTTCAGGCCAGCCTTTGGAGCCACATCTTTTTGGGCTTTTGGGCCTTTCAAAGTTTAAAAACATGAGCTAAAAAAACGGGATGGGTGGTAACCCTTGGGCCCCGGAAAGGAGTAAAATAGACAAAGCACAGTAAAGTATACTGAAGCTTGTAGTTTTACAGGGCAAAAGAAAATGTTACTGTTTGGTCTTATTGATGGAAGGCTATATGTATCACAGGGAAAACATAAATGAACACAGAAAACATCACAGGAAGGTGAAAAAAGACTCATGCAAGCTAGGAGAATTTGTTTTTTGATTTTTTCAGACAATTTTTTAAAACACTTACCCCCCTCAGCCAGGTTTGACCTTCCTGACAGAGCCCCATTTTTTAAATCTGAAATGTGTCAATTTATATGGGGTTAAATGTGACAGATTTATGAGCTTGGTCATTACAGACACAGCGATACCAAATATGTGTACTTTATTTTTGACCGTTATTAAGGTGATTGGTATTTGTAAAGGGAACAGGGCAGTGTACATGTTTTTATTTTATTTTTTGTTTGTATTTTTTTTTACGTATTTTTACTTTTTCGCATTGTTTTTTTCTTACCCCCTTAGGGGACTTGAAAAAATTTAATCTTTAGATCATGTTACGTACATAGCAGTACGGGGTTTTTAAACTGCTATGGGTTGAAATTTTGGGCAACCCTAAAGGCCCAGCTGTGCCCCCCGGGAAACCCCCGAACCCCTTTTTATCAGGCTTTTTGGGGTTGCTGGGGAAAATTTACCCGCCCCCGAAAACGTGAAAACCGGGGGCCCCAAATGCAAAACAGGGCCCTCCCTCTCTGTCTGCCCCTTAGTTAAATCTAAGTTAATCGACCGTGACTGCAGTGAGCTCTGGTTGGGGCCGAAAGAGCGGGGGTTTATTTTAAGGGAAATAGTAGTTCCTTGTTTCCAAACCTTGTGGGCGCTGTTTGGGTGGGGCCCCGCACGATCTTCGGATGTCCCAATATGCCATTTTTTTGGGAACATTCCCGCAAAAAAATTTATGGATATGTCCTTTAATGACCAAGAACAATTAAAAAATATGTGTATGCAGGAACATTTATTACCATATCATTGACTTTGAATGTAAAGGATTTTTTTCATAAAAAGATTACCCTTTAACATGTGGGAAAAATATTAAATAAAGGCTTTTTTTCCTTTTTTTTTTTTAGTCCCCCTTAACCCCCTTTGGGTCGGAGATAAGAGAGATGGGTATCTGCTCTGGATACAAAAAAGGTTTCTCTGGTTCTGTTCCTCTATTTCCCTTCCTGAAAAAGGAGAGCATGGAGTGATTTTCCCCCGGGGATGGCCTGCAGCCGAAAAACAGACTGTTATCTCTCACAAACAAAGCTTACTTTTGATTGCTTAATTTGAGCTCTGTAGCCTTCTACACTATATACTACATCTCCTGAATCTGGTCAGGTGAAAAATAGGAGAGCGGGGGAATATAAGCAGAAAAGCTAAAAAACCGCTATAAAACCCAAATCCAAAACCCTTTAAAAGGGAAAAAGTGAAAAATGTAAATCTGAAGGGGGCCTGGGGCTCTGTAAAACGGGTTTGGTGAGACCCCCTTTTTTTAAATTTCCCAAATCCTAGCTGTCATAATGCACAACTTTCCAAATGTTTTTGGATTTTGGTGTCGGGGCGGGCCCAGTAGAAAAGATGTTCCCGGGGAAAAAAATTGAAGGTGTGATTCAGGACAACGAGCATGACTGAGGTCTGATTACATTGTCTCTCGGCGCTTACAAGAGGCAAACCTTCAGGTAAAAGTAGGAGAGCCTGAAAATATTTTAACCGGGGTTTAAAATTTTTTTCGGGGTTCAGCCCCCCCCCCACTGTAAAAAAAAAGGGAAATTCCCGAATGGGCTCATGTTCTGACACAGTAACGTACCCCAAAGATCAAGAAGAAGATAATCCAAATTTAAGGCTGACTTTGGAGACTAATAGCTGTCCCTAGTGTTTATTTAATCTGGGTTGAACTTTTAGATCCCTCTGGTAATATGTGTTCGATGTGCAGTGATCACAAAGATTACAATACAATTAAAAGTAGATGCATTCTATATAGACATAGGGAGGAACATTAGACTTGATTCTTCTGATGTAGTCATAGACACTGATGCAGGTAGGGTATGTTCAGATTGAAAAACGCTGCAAAAAAAAAACACATCCAAAAAACGCACCCAAAAGTGTGGTGCATTTTGGATTGTTTTTTTTTGCGGGCAGAAACGCACCCCATTTTTTTAATAGGTTTTTTGCGGGCTTTAAAAAAGATCAAAAATTGACGTGAATTCTTTGAACGGTTCCGAAAGATTCATAAGCATAAACAACGTTTTACATTGAAACTAATGTAAATCACCTGCAAAAATTGTTAGATGCTTTTTGGGGGTAAATTTAGGGCCCCGAACATGCATCTAAAAAAACCTTGGGGGATGGTCACCCCGGTGACTCCCATGCGCCGGGTTTTTTGGGGAAAACCCACGCGCTGATCGGGCCTGAAATTTTAAAAAGGGTTTGGGGGGCGCCGGCCAGGTCCCCGGCCCCCATGGGAAAATTTTTGTCAGGGCGGCACCCACCCCAGCCTGAAGGGAAAAACAACAGCCTGCAGCAGTTGTTTGCGACCCCCCCCGGGAAAAGACGGGGGTCTGCTGGCAGCCCCAAAGAGTGACAGGGGCCCCAAAACCCACTCTAGCGGGGGGCGGTTGCCCCCAGCCAATGGGGGGCCCCGGGGGCCACTCCAATGGGCCCAAAGGGGGCAGTGTTCCGGGAAATCCCTTTTTAAACTCCCTGAGGGTGAGTGCAGTGCCTTTGATTTTTCCCTTTGGTTTGCCTTTTTCCCTTTTAAAATTTTGGGTATTGTGCTTGCTTACACGTGAAACCAGGCCCCCAGCTTTTTTATTTCCCCCTTCGGCTTGTCATCTGATTTTGTCCCTTTCGCCCCGTTTGTGTTTGCCCCCTCGGCTTGTTTTTTACTTTTTTTCCCCCTGGTTCTGATTTGTGGCGGGGTGTTTCAAAATTTGTTGTTGCCCCGGACTGTCTGCCCAAATTTTTTTTTCCCTTTGAGGGGCCCCCACCCCTCTAGCAGCGCAGGGGACGGGTCGCCCATTGGCGTCTGCTGCCAGGGCAGTCGTCAAGGGGCGGGAAGTGGGGGGGATTCCAGTCAGGGTTTCACTGTCCCCTCCCTTAAACGTGACATTATCACGGGCCAAAAAAACCGTCTCTGCTCTCCATTGCCTTAAACCCTCGTGATAGCTCTGGTAGAGCAATGCAGGGGCTTCCCCCAGCTAGTCCAGGATCGGGGCACTGAGAGTACAACAGCAGGAGTTTAAACCCAAGTCAGAGTTTTTTCTGTATTATCTGCCCCCCCCCCCCCCCCCTCCCCCCTTGGGAACCCCCAAATTCATTTGGCCCGGATAGATTTTCGGGAACAGGGGGTCCTTTTTGACTTTTGGGGAAGGATGTGCCTGTTTTTTTGGCTCCGCCCACATCCCCTGGGCAATGAGGAACAGAGGGGGGGGAATCGTTATGTCCCTTCTTCAGGCCCCCCTCGGGGAGGGGGCCTTTTTTTTAAACCCCCTGAATCACCAAATTTTTTTCTGTGGAAAAGGGTTATTTGTCTTCTTGGGCTATTTTTTGATGCCCCTATGGGGAAGCTGGGGCCCGAGGCTCAGCTGCCCAATCTTGAGGCGGGTTTTAAAAGGGGACTGTGGAGGAGTATTGCTCTAAATTTTGCCGCTGGTGTTTTCCCGTCGGGTGGGAAGGGATCCAGCTTTTAAAGGGCCGTTTAGTTTAAAGGGTTACCCCGATCATGGGGAAGGGAAATGTTGGGTGGTTAAACCCTATCCCCCGGGTTCTTTAGTAAAATTTTGGCATTTGCCGTTGTCGGGGACAGATGTTTTGGGGAGATTTGTCGGGAATAACCCCCGCCTGGGGGCCCCCACTGCTCAAACACCTGCTGTTTCTGATTTTAAAGCTTTCGGGGACCCAAATCCCAAGTAGGGCTTTTTTCTGAAACTGCTGCTACGACCATGGGAAAATTCTCGTCGTACCCCAAGGATTATGCTTCTACGGTGGCGAGGATGGACATGCCATCCGGGAGCCCCCAAAAAGGGGAAGGGCCCGGGCCCGGGAAAACTTCGCCCCTTTGGTGTTTTGGGGCAGGAAGGTCCCCTTTAGGGCGAACAGGTTTTTTAAACTATTGTATCCAAAAATTTGCTTCTCCCATTTTAAGATCAAATCTATGTCCCCTTTTCTGGTTTAAGGGGGAATGCTTTTGTGGTTTTCTGGGTCAGTTTCCCAAATTTTGTAGACAGGGTCTTTGGGGAAAAATTTATGGGCCTCCCTTTGGGAAAGGGGAACCCGCTGTTGTTTCCCTTTGGCGGGAAAGTGGCTTTTGGCCTCTACCCCGCTGGTTAAAGGGGCATAACCCAAACTTTTGTACCCCGGGAAAGCTTGGAGATTTTTGGTAGGATCCTTGGAATACCAAAAAGGTGTATTCTATTTATCAGGGGGGGGGCTCCCTGCTGATGTAGTTTTGGGGTTGCCCTGGTTTTCCGAGAAAAAAACGCGGTTTTTTGGGACTGGAATTCCAAGGTGAAGTAATCAAGTGGGGACAAACTGTGTGTTGACAAAATGTTTTTTCCTACCAAAATGGGAAATACTGAGGGGGAGCAGATTCCTTTTTTCCCAATTCGGGGACTTTGTTGAAGTTTTTTTTCAGAAACAGTCGGAGAAAACTACCCCCTCATAGATTTTACAAATGTCCCTATTGCCCTATTCCCCGGGAGAAAGATTTCCCTAAGGGGAGGATATTTTAATCGGTCAGGTCCAAGAGACTAGCCTGAAGCAAAATAAACAGAAAGTCTTTTGAATGGGCTTTACCCGGCCCCTTTTGGGTCCCCTATGGGTGCGGGGGGTTTTTTTTTGTAGGGAAAAAAAAAATGGAGGGGCCCCCGTCCTTGCATAGGGTTGCCGTTAAAATGAAAAAAATAATTTGGGAAAAAAACCCCAAAACCCTTTACCCTTTGGAAACCCTGAAACTGTTCAATCAAATTTCCGGAAAACAAAATGGGGCTTTCCAAATTGGGCCTTAGGAGACCTATTAAACCCCATCCGGGGATCCGGGGGGGAAGGGATGAGTGAAAAACCCGGGTTTAACACTCCCTTTAGGGTTCATTTTAGTATCTAGTTATTGGGGCCCTTTGGATTCTTAATGCAACCCCCGGTTTTCCAAAAACCGGGTTTAAAGTGTTTTCCGTGAATTAAATTGGGGTTTTTGTATGTTCATTTACCTTTTGGGAATTCTAATCTATGCGGAAGAAATTTGGGCGTCTCACGTTGAAAAACGTTCGACAGGTTTTTGCAAATCCCGAAGGAAAATAGGTTGTTTGTCAGCTCAAAAAAAAGTGTTTTTTTTGGGGTGCAGGAGGGACCTTTTCTTGGGTACAAACCTGACTCCTAATCATTTTTTTATGGAACCCCCCCTTTAAAAATTTAAGTAATTTCGATTTTGGGTTTGCCCCTTCTTCCCCCCAAGGCCCTACAGCGGTTCCAGGGTTTCCCAATTTTTATGGGAAATTTATTCGTAAATTTTTTTTTGTCTTAGTTAGGCCGTTGATTGGGCATGACTTTGAAGGGGGGGAGGTTCAATTTTTTTTGGCAAAACCCGAGGGGGCCTTTGAGGTATTTTTAGAAACTTAAAAACAGTGTTTTTTTATCAGTTCCTATGTTGATTTTAAAACAGAACATAGGAAACCCCCTTTCCCTCCTTTTAGGGGTATGCTTCCAAGTATGGTTTCTGGGGCGGTTTTTTGTCTCAGGGGTCTGTATAAAGGTAACCTTTGCCTTTGGGGCCTTTTTTTCACTTAAAAATTTTTCCCCAGCTGAAAGGAAATATGATGTTTGGGGAATGGGAGTTTTGGTATTTAAATGGGGCCTTTGAGGAAAGAGGGCCAAATTCCTCGAAGGTGCCCAAAAATCCAAATCACGGTCCTTATGAACATAAAAACTTTTCCTTTTTAGAGATTCCTTTAAAAAGGTTTTAATCCCGGGCAAGGGCGGGGGGCATTATTTTTTACCCCGCTTCAAATTTGTTGTTATTTTTCAGACCAAAGGGTTTGAAAAATGTGGGAAAACAGATGCAAATATTCAGAAGCTTTGTGCCGTCACGCCCCCCCGGAGGGGTCCCGGTACCTTATTGCCCAAGGAGATGTTGTCTCACTATTTCACCAGGATTTGGGAAATGAAATTAAGAACCATAAGGTAAACAGACCCGCTGATTGTCCTGTTTTTAAAAATCTTCATTCCCACTCAGTTTCCGGCTAATATTATTTTAAAAAAGGTTTCTTATTTGTTTTTTTTTTGGGCATCCTGGGGTTTCCCCGGCAAAAGAGATTCATTTTTCGATCTATTGGTGGGTTTCGTTTTTTCCCTGATTTTTGAGGCCTATTGACATCTTTTGAAATCTGTTTCTGGGGAAAGGTTCCTAGAACTCGTCCTCCTAATGAACTTTGCCCTCTACCTATACCTGAACGTCCATGGACCCATATCTCCATGGATTTTATGACTAACCTTCCTGTCTCGGAGGGCAAATCCTTTTTTTGGGTGGTAGTCAACCGTTTCAGTAAAAAGTGCCATGTTTTTTTCTTTTAAGGGGGTTACCGCCCTCCAAAAAAAATTGCTGAAAATTTTTATTAAAAAATATTGTAAAAATGCATGGTTTACTGGAAAAAATTGTTTTGACAGAGGGGGGGGGAATTATTTTCCCAAATTTTGGAGAGCCCTTTTCCCAAGGGTCTAGATATCACCCCCGTCCCTTTTTTCCCCTTCCTTTCCCCCCAGAATAATGGGCAGACAGGGGAGGGTAAACCCAAAAAGGGGTTTCCCCAAAAAACTCAGTTTTTTATGTAAACGGATCACAGGGGAGGGTTTGGGAAAAATTTCTTTTTCCGTTGGTTGAATTTGGCATTTTAAAAATTGGGTAGTAGGTCATCTGGGGACCTCACCTTTTTTTTGTAACTATGGTTTTCCCCCCAAAACAAGCGTCGTTTTTCCCCGTGAACGTTTTAATTTAAAAAGCAAGTGGGGGTGGGGGTTTATCCCTTTAAAAGATTGTGCACAGTTGGGGCCCCAAATTCAGAAGAAATTGGTCAAGACCCAGAAAAATTTAAAAAGAAAAGTTGCGTAGACGGGGGTCTTTTTTCTAGAAGGGTTTTCTGTTTTGGGGAGAAGGGATGGTTATCCTTCCCCAAAAACCCACAATTAAAAAGTCCCCCTCAGTTAAAAAACCCCGCCCCGATTTGTTGGGCCATAAAGTGGTTTTTAGAAATGGTAAACCAGTGGCCCTATCGGCTGAAATTACCCTTTTGTCTCTGGATCACAATGGGCGACTTTTATAACGGGGTTTATGCCTGTTTTTTGGCGTATACTGCGCCTCCCGGGCCCCAATTCCCCCCGTCGGACGCAAAAGGGAAAGCATTTAGGTTTTCAGCGTTCGCCACCCTTTTAGCTGCGCCCCGCATGGAAGGGGCCCGGGGAAATGGGGCGCTCGTATATTTCCCAGGCAAAGTATGATCGCGAAATCGGCAAAGGGGAGGCGCCGTGCAGCGCTCGGGGAGCTTCCCACAGCCAGAACCCGTTTTTTTTGGGCTAAATTTCTCCCGGCCAGGGCGAAGTGAAGCAGGATCGGGAAAAAGCGAGGAAGCAGTAGAAGATCGCGACGATATCCCCGGCCCCTCCGGGTCCCTGCAGAAGGGGTAGAACCCCAAAAAAAAACGCCCCTTTTAAAGGCGAAAAACCCTTTCCCGAAAAAAAGCGAACCCCAAAAATAAAAATAATAAAAAAAAAAACACTTTACCCAAAAAAAAAGAAAAGGCGCAATATCAAGAAATCGGATATTGGAAATTGCCGGGGGGAAAAACAAATAATTCAAATTCTGAAAGCTTTTCCATTGGTCGGCAAAAAAATGGCCAATCAGGGAAAAGGAAAACGACGTGAACCATTAAAACCCATTGAAACGAATGAAACCCAAAAGAAAACAACGGGGGACGTTCAAAATACAGTTTAAAAAAAAACAGAAAAAAGCTGATTGGTTGAGGGTAGGAGGGCTTGGCTTCTCCCGGCCCCAAACAAATAGGGGCGGGCAAAGACCCTTATAGACTATGGGAAAAATTTTTGAACTAATCAAAATCCAAAGGGGGGAAGTTCAAAATACGTAAAAAAAAGGGGAAAAAAAAGAGTATTGGTTAATGCCCGGGGCCCGGGGGGTTTCCCACCCAGCCAATCAGAGCGCGGGGCTACTTCTCCCCTTGTAGTCTTGGAGAGAGGGCGCAATGGGAAATTCCCCCGGGGATCAAACGCCGTGCGACATGGAGTTTATGAATAAAAAAAAAATTTTTTTTTAAGTGCAAAACATTATAGATTTTAAAACGCTGAAAACCTTCTTTAAAAATAAAGCACTTTTAAAACCCTAACCCAAGCGTTTGTCGCCGAGACGGGCGCTACATTTAAGGGGAAATTTAATAGAGAGAATTGCCGGGGAAATACAGTAATTCAAAAATTTTTTAAGCTCTTCTCTTGGGCGGATAAAACCAGCCAAAACAAAAAAGAGCGACCCGTGTCCCATTAAAAAATTTGGAGAACTAAAGGGCCAAATCCCAAAAAGGAGCAAACCCAAAAACCCATTATATCCAAAGGAGAAGTTTTTTACCAATCAAAATCCCAAAAGGGGGCGTTTTAAAATACAGTAAAAAATTTCGAAAAAGCGATTGGGTGAGCTAGCCCGGGGGCTTGGCATCCCAAACCAATCAAAGCGCGAGCTACTTCTACCCCTTGTATTCCCATGGGGAGAGCGGGGGACTGGGAAAATCGGCGTCGGGGCCGTGCGGCATTAAAATTTAATAAAAAAATCATTTTTAAAAAAGTGTAAAACATTATCACATAAAAAGCTAAAAACCCCTGTAAAATAAAACAGTTAAAACCCCGAAAAAACCCTTTTTTGGGCCCAGACCGGCGGGGTTTCATAGGGGAAATTTCAATTTGAGGAATCGCTGGGAAATACAGTAATTTAAATTGTTTAAGCTTTTCTTATTGGTCGGCAAAAAACCACCAAACAGAATAGGAGGAAAGGGGCCGAATCAAATTAAAAGGGCTACAGAAGTTTTCCTGATGTGTATAAAAAAAATGAATAAATATGGGGGTAATGAAAAAAAAATTAATTTAAATTTAAAAAAAAATCAAAGTTTATTTCTTTATTTTCGTTATCCAATAATCAATTTGTAAAGGGGGCAAAAGAAAATAAAAAAATAAACATGATTTGATTGATGTTTAATTTTATTTTTTTCGTTACCCCCTATTATTATTCATTTTATATAACCCAAAATCCGGGGCAACTTCTGTAGTCTTATCATTTGATTTCGGCCATGTAAAAGTTTTTTTCAGATTGCATTTGGGAAAAACCCCTAGGAGTGTCGCTCGCCTCCCATTGGGCCAAAAAAACGGGGCCCCTTTTAAAATTAGCCAAATTTACAGAGCCCTCGGGAAATTTTTTTTTCCCCATAGAAAATCTATGGGGAAAGTAGCTCGCCCCTCCCGATTGGTAAAACTGGGGGCCCCCCCCTTAGTCAACCCAAAACAGCCTTTTTTTTTGCCTTTTTTCTGTATTTTTTAAATGTCCCCCTTTGGGAAAATGATTGGTCAAAAAATTTTTTTCCCTTGGTTTTAATGGGTCCCCGTCGCTCCTATTCTAAAATTTGGGCAAAATTTCCCCCAAAGGATATAATGGGCCCCTGTCGCTCCTAAATTTTGATGGCTGGTTTATGCCGACCCAATCAGAAGGGGGAAACTTAAAAAATTTGAATTACTGGGATTTCCCGGCGATTCCTCTTTTTTCAATTCCCCAGTAGGTCCCGGGCCCCGGAACAAACGCTTTTTTCGGGAAATTTTAAATGATTTATTTTTACGAAGGTTTTTTGCTCTTTATCTGACAAAAAATTTTTTTTTTTCACTTAATAAAAACGATTTTTTTATTAATACTTCATGCCCCAAAGGCGCTGAGCCCGAGATTTCTGTGCGCCGACTCTCCATAACTACAATGGGAGAAGTAGCTCGCCTCTGATTGGGTGGGATAGGCAAACCAACCCCTAGCTCAGCCAATCAGATTTTTCTGCATTTTTTTCTGTTTTTTTGAAACCGTCCCCCCTTTGATTTTTATTGGTCAAAACCCTTTTCCATAGGTTTTAATGGGTCTTTTTTCGTTTTCCCATTCTGATTGGTCAATAGTTCTCCATAGGGTTTTAATGGGAAAACTGTCGTCCTATTCTGATTGGTGGTTTATGCCGGGCCAATGAGAAGAGCTTAAACAATTTTGAATTCTGTATTTCCGGGGGAAATTTTCTATAAAACCCCAAATTTTATGTTGGCCGGGTTTTCGGCGCCCAAAAGCTTTTTTCGGGATTTTATTAAAGTATGTTTTTTTAAAAGGGAAAAAAAGGGTTTTAGCTCTTTTTTTTTAGAAAAATATTTTTTTCACTTAATAAAAATGATTTTTTTATTCAAACCCCCATGCCACGGCGCTGGGGAGCCGAGGGTTGCATTGGGGGCCGATCTCTCCATAAACCCACAATGGGAGATTTGGTCCCCGCTTGATTTTGGGTGGGGTTGCCAAGCCCCCCCTCTTAACAAATTTAGCCCCTCTTATTCTGCATTTTTTTACTGTATTTTTGAACTGTCCCCCTTTGAATTTGATTGGTCAATAGGGTTTTCCCTAGGGTTTTAAAGGGTCTCTGTTTGCTCCTATTTTGATTGGCCGAAAATAGCCCAAACACCCGGTAGGATCCCTTTAATAAACTCTTTTCCCGCAAATTTTTCTGTATTTTGAACTGCCCCCCTTTTATTTGATTGGTCAATAGTTTTTTTTTTTTTTCCTTGGTTTTAATGGTTCACTGTCGCTTTCCCATTTTGATTGGCCGTTTTTGCCAACCAAAAGAGAATAGCTTTCAGGGAAATTTTAATTTTGGATTTCCCCGGCAATTTCCCAAAATCCTAAATTTTTGAAATTTTTTTTTATGTATTTTTTTTTTTTTTAAGGTTTTTAGCTCTTTTTCTGAGAAAGTTTTAAAGCCTTTATAAAGGCGATTTTTTAATCATACCCCCGCACCCGACATGTGGAATGATTTCTCGCTGTTTTACAGCCTGTCTCGCATTTTGGGAAAAGATTTTCGGCGCAGTCCCGGGAGGCGCCTAAGTCCCGCACTGCGCCCATGTCCCCACACTGTGCCCCACACACTGGCGAGCGCAGGGAACTTTTCCCCGCATGTATGAGTGCACCCTCCTCGGCATGGCGAATCTCGGAGCGCCGTACTGCGCCTCAGTCCCCGCACTGCACCTAACACACTGGCGAGGCGTGGCGGACTTTTCCCCGCATGTATGACCGCACTACCTACGGCGGCGAATCTCAGGCGCAGCGCCGCAGCGCCGCACTGCGCCTGAGTCCCGCACTGCGCCTAACACACTGGCGAGGCGTGGCGGACTTTACATAGGATGTATGAGCGCGCCCCAGCCCCGACATAAATCAGGCGCAGATTTCGCCGGAAAACTAGCGGAAAAGCGCGCCCGACCCTTCATACATGTCGCCCAATGTGTTTAATCGCTCTCTTCTCAAGAGGTACATTCAGCCTGTGACTCCGCCCTCTAGACCTCCTCCTCCAGTGTGTATTGAGTGGGAGTTAGAATACGAGGTTGCCTGAATCTTGGATTCCCGTAAGGTCCAGAGGTCACTACAGTAGACAGTCTGCTGGCAGCTCCATGAGTAACAGAGGCCCAACCACTCTGGACAGGGGGCGTGTTGTGCCAGCCAATGGGAGGACCTGGAGGCCGCTCCAATCAGCTGCAGGGGCGGTATCCGGGAAACACATTTAAACTCCCTGAAGGCTGAGTGCAGCGCCTGTGATATTTCCTGGCTGCCTTGTTCCCTTGTGATTTGTATTGTGCTTGCTTACACGTGTACCAGACCCCATCTTGTTAACTTACCTCAGCTTGTCATCTGATTTTGGTACCTCGCTCCCGTTCGTGTTTGACCTCGGCTTGTTTTATGTTTTTCCCTCTGGTTCTGGTTTGTGGCTTGGCGTTTCAGATTTGTTGTTGACCCGGACTGTCTGACCATCCTTCTTCCTGAGCCCCAGCACTCTAGCAGCGCAGGGACTGTCGCCCAGTTGCCGTCTGCCATCTAGGGCAGCATGTCAAGTAGGCAGGGACAGTGGGCTGGGTTCCAGTCAGGGCTCACTGTACCTCCCTTGACGTGACACATGTACTGTCAGTGGCGTGTATTTGCCGCTAACAATTGACATGTCATTTCTGCCCCTGTGCGTACAAAAGGATCATATTCGCTCCGCAAGTAATACGTGCCACAAGTAATGCGTACTTCCACGGAAGTCTGCGCTGATCAGCAGGACTCCCAAATCATCCGGCGTAATTGCGGTCATACTGTACACGCCGCAATTACGCCGTGTGAACATAGCCTAACTATTTAATCCTAAACAAACAAAAACAAAAAAAGTAATACATTAAACAAAAACAGAGTATTACGTAAAAACAGGCAATCTAGGATTAAACAGTGTCTGGTAACCACAGATCCATGGTGACAGAATGAGTGAGTTGCTGTTTATTCTGCTATTTATAGGGATGCCTTTGTCTGGGATATCTCTCAGAACAAATCTCCTGTATGGTTGTTGTCAGATAGAATATTAAATGAAATCACTTGACTGGGAAAATATAACTGTACTCTGGAGACCCAAGAGCAGATACTAAAATTGACCAATTTACAATATGATGAAGTGAGCTAAGCTGGCTGTGTTACTGTGTGTGACCCAATGCTTGTCAGCCTTTCAGGAACATGAATTTGCTTCCTTCTTGAAAACAAGAGCATGCTTGAAAGCTATGTAAAAATAAAAGTGCTGTAAAGTGAGACATTGTCATTGCGTTTATTGTACTGTGCATGGAGAGGTTTTACCATCTATATACTGTAGTAGTAAAAAAAGGACCACATACACTTACATACTATCCTAACAAATTAAATATGTTAATATTCTATGAGTATGAGCTGTGTTTACAATTACTATTACCAAGTAATTATCTTAAGTATTTTGTGTTAGAAAGTTGTAACATTTACTAAATAATTATTTCCAGCATGTCACTATTGGCTGCAGTAAAATTTTAAAATAATAAGACTATTTTTTGACATTGTTCCTGATGCTCTCCTCAGCTAATATTACATTATGGGCCACATGTATGAAATCTGTCTAGGTCTAATATTTACTTTGTTGCCCATAGCAACCAATCAGAGCTCCCCTCTCATTTTTCCAGAGCATTATATGAAATGAGAGGAGCGCTCTGATTGGTTGCAATGGGCAACGAAGTGAATTTTAGACCTAGACAGTTTTCATACATGTGACTTTATGTCTTCTAGTTCTTGTGAAAAGACAGAGTTACAAGCTTCTACATGGCGACTCATATTATCCCACAGGTTTTCTAGGGGGTTTAGGTCTGGAGAAAGCTCATGGCACTGTATTTGAGGTACCATAGTGTTCAACAGCTGTTCACTAATGATGCGACCTTGATGAGCTGGAGCATTTTCATCTATGAAGATGAAATTAGCCCTGTGTTGTTCATGCAGAGGCACAATGACTGGATTCAGGAGCAGAACTATTGGTGTAGCAGACGTAGCAGCTGCTACGTGGCTCAGGTCCTTGGAGTCCTTTCCCGGGCCCTCTAAAGAGGCGGGCCCTCTTAATGAAGCCCCTAAGTCTGAATGCTCTCTGTCCCGAGCGTTCAGAGGCAGGAGTCAGACTGTCCAGTCTGAGCAGAGTGGAGTGTTGCGCTCCGCTCTGCTAACCTGCCTAGTAAGCCTAAGGCCTTAGGCCTTCAGCATACCAGGCACTGGCCCACAGTGCTGACGTGGGCAGCATAATGATGTCAATATCTGCGCCGGGCACAGAGGCTGGCTGGGAGCTCAAATCACATCAGAGACAGGTGAGTAAGTTATTTCTTTTTTTTACCACTAATGGAGCATAAACCCCACTTACCTACCTGTATGGGCTCCTATGACTACCTAACCCTTACCTTCCTATATGGAGCCCTATAGTCTACCTAAACCCTTCCTACCTACCTGTATTGGCCTCTATAGCTACCTCATCCCTGCCTACCTACCTATATGGATCCTGATAGCTAAATAAACCCTGCCTGCCTACCTGTATGGGCCCCTATGCCTACCTAAGCCTTGCCTACCTGTATGGACCCCTATAGCTACCTAAGCCCTGCCTACCTACCTGTATGGTCCTCTATAGCTACCCAAACCATGCCTACCTGTATGGGTCCTTATAGCTACCTAAACCCTGCCTACCTATATGGGCTCCTATAGCTAACTAAACCCTGCCTACCTACCTTTATGGGCCCACATAGCTACCTATACTCTGCCTACCTATATAGGGACCTATAGTCTACCTAAATCCTTTCTACCTACCTGTATGGGCCCCTATAGCTACCTAAATCCTGCCTACCTAGCTAAATGGGCCTCTATAGCTACCTCAAGTCTAACTGTCTACCTATATGGGCCCATATAATCTACCTAACCCTGTCTGCCTACCTATTTGGGCCCCTATAACCTACCTAAACCCTGCCTACCTATATGAGCCAGTTTATCCTACCTAAGCCCTGCCTGTCTACCTATGTGGGCCACATCTATAGCCTATTTACCTGGGGCCCATCTATAGCCTGCCTACCTACATACCTATGTGGGGCCCACCTATAGCCTACCTGTGGCCCACCTACTGCCTACAAAAGCTACCTGCAGCCTAGCAACCACCTACTTGGCTACCTGGTTCCTACCTACAGCCTACCTTCCTACCTGGGGGCTGCCTACCTAACTGGGCCCTAACTACTGCATACCTAGGGCCAATCTACCTACTTACCTGTAGCCTACCTACATAACTGGGACCCATCTGCCTACATACCTAACTGGGACCTGTCTACCTACCTATGGCCTAACTACTGCCTACCTACCTCGTACCAATCTATCTACCTACCTGTGGCCATGTACTATCAATCTACCTGTGGACTAACTGCTGCCTACCTACCTACCTGGAGCCTACCAACCTATCTACCTATGGCCTACCAACATAATGGGGGTCTACCTGGTAACATGATTCTGAGGGGTACAGGCAAAACTGTAACACAATCTGCAGGGAGTGAATCCTCTGTTCTTCCCTTCTGCTCTAGGAGACTGGGCCTCTAAGCGATGGCCTGTACCTGCTATCCCACCCCTGGGAAGTTTGTACAGAGTTGGGGGACAGTGAGTGAAGATATTTGTGTCCAAATCTGCAGGGACGAGTGGTGGCTGAAAGAAGTCATCATGTTGGTCTGGACTGGATGCAGAACAAAAGGAAAAGTGAACAAATTGTCAGAGTAACGTCACCTGTGAGTCATAAGATGTTACTGCACTTTTATCACTTATATCTGCAGAGGCTGTGTACAGGGCCGCCATCAGAAATTTCAGGGCCCCCTACAGCTAAAGCGTCTGGGCCCCCTGTCAACCCCGCCCCTATAATTCCCACCCCCAGCCAACCCCATAGTCACCGCCCACAGCCCAACCCCGCCCAGCAACCCCTGTTACTCAACCCCAGAAAAAAAAAAAATACAATTGCGCCATTGTCTTTGGATTTAGTTCTTTTTGAATTTTACAACATACCGTTTATATTTTGTGGATCAATACGTATACAAGCAGGGCTGTGGAGTCGGCAAGCCGAAGCCCCGACTCCGACTCCTCAATTTCCCAAAACTCCGACTCCTGACTCCCTCATACACGGCGCATGTTTAACTGATAACTTTAATGTTTATCACCTTCTGATACAATAATCAAGCTATTTAGGTAGATCAGACACTGACAAGCAAAAGGGTAACAATGTTTTGATCTTTTGAATACTTGTGGGTAGAGTTGAAGAAAAAGCTGTATTTGTATCCTAGTCCAGGCTGCACCAACATTGGGAATGTGTAGAAGAGACCGGGGAGCAGATTTTGGTCAAGATATGCTTGAATTTGATTCAGAGCCCAGAAGCTTTCAGACAGTATTGAAAACCAAAGGTGGATTTCCCAAATACTAACAAAATAATAAAAATTAACACTTTGATTTTTAGGAGCAAAACTATAACTAAACAGATGCTAAATACTTGCAAGTCAAATTTATGTATAATATGGGTCAGATGACTGTATATACAATTACAGTAGCCTCATGTACAAAGCTGTAGTGGATGGAGAAATATTGAGCCTGAAAGTCACAAGTTCAAAACATTGTTACCCTTTTGCTTGTCAGTGTAAAATATATTTATTGGACATGACATTAGAACACAAAAAAATTGTAAATATGCAAAACATTACAGGAACATTTGTGGAGTCTCTGAATTTGTTCTGAGAAATAGTATTGCCTCCATCAGATCCTGCATACATGACCTCACATCTGATCTCATTATTTCCAGGCTAGAGAACGGCCTCTCTACACTAACTTGGGTTGGGGGCAAAGCAGTGACCACATGGGCAACATCTCTAACAATGTCAGGGTATAAAGGAATTGCCTCAGCCACAGTCAGTTTTGATGAATGGTTGAACTCTTCTACTTCTTTGAAAGCAGGTGAAAAATTTTGCTGAAATCTGTTTGCCCTGGGAGCAGAATCTTTTCCCCTGGGGCAGCGCTTTGCCTGCTCCATGTCATCACTTACACTCCTCATGTGATAAGGCTGAAGATATGGGAGCACTGGCCGGACCCAACTCCTCTTGCTCTTTGCATCAAACTAACTGGAACAACTAATTATATATTTTGAGAGTCGGAGTCGGTCCATTTTATGACGACTCCGACTCCTGCAAAATAGCCACCGACTCCGACTCCACAGCCCTGTACAAGGGCCAGCAAATACCACTGCATGATCACCACGTCACCACTATAATGTTACTGACCAAACCAGCATACCAAGACCAATAAAACCAAACAAAAGACCAAATAATACCGCCATATATCACTACATATGGTGACTAATACCACTATAATGTTACTGACTAAACCAGTATACTAAGGCCGATATTACCAATAACAACAATATACAAAGATGAAGTAATACCGCAACTTCACCACATATCTCCACCATAAAGATGCAGAATAATGCCACAATGCTGTTACTGAATATAATCCAATACAATAACACCAATATGACCACCATACTGTGACCATATAGGGGGAAATGCATGAAAACAGTATAGGTCTAAATCTCACTTTGTTGCCCATAGCAACCAATCAGAGCCCATAGCAACCAATCAGAGTGCCCCTTTAATTTTTTCAGAGCACCATATGAAATGAAAGGGGCGCTCTGATTGGTTGTTATGAGCTCTGATTGGTTGCTGTGGGCAACAAAGAAAATCCTACATCTAGACAGTTTTCATGAGGCAGATATAAGTTAATACAGTGCAGTTACATTTAGTGACTCACAGGTGACATCTGATAAGTCGCTTTCTTTCCCTTTCCTTCTCCATCCGGTCCTGGCCACCATGAGGACTTCCCCCGGCCATGACTCGTCCCTGCAGAATTTACAACACAAACACCAGACACTCGTCACTTTCTCATAATCCCACCGGTGCCCCACCATGTACAAACTCCCCGTCCATAGTGCCCCAAATTGTAATAATTACCCCTTTGGTTCACTGGTCGTTAGTCTTATAGGGACACCTGTACCTAGGTAGTCGGCCCGCGTAGGTAGGTAGCCAGGTATTAGGCCCACCTGTTGGTAGAGGGAGAACTTGAGTGGGGCCCCACATGGAAGAAAATTGAGTAGGGCCCCACTCAAGTTTCCCTACCTACCTACGCTGTGTGGGGCCCATTCAAGGGCCTCCTCTCCCCACAGGTCTGGTGAGGGGCCCTACAAATCCCAGGGGACTTGAGCGGCCTGCGCAGGGCCCTGATCAAGACCCCTAAGATTTGGGAGCCCCAATCAAGGCCCTTGGGATTTGTGGGGCTCCAATCAAGGCTCCTAAGATTTGTTGGGCCCTGCTCAACACCCCACAAATCTTAGGGGCGCCGAGTGCGTCCCACAAATGCCAGGGGCCCCGAGTGCGGTCCCACAAATGCCAGGGGCCCCGAGTGCAGCCCCACAAAGGCCAGGGGCCCCGAGTGCGGTCCCACAATTGCCAGAGGCCCCGAGTGCGGTCCCACAAAAGCCAGGGGCCCCGAGTGCGGTCCCACAAATGCCAGGGGCCCCGAGTGCGGCCCCACAAATGCCAGGGGCCCCGAGTGCGGCCTCACAAATGCCAGGGGCCCCGAGAGCGGCCCTACAAACGCCAGTGGCCCTGAGTGGGGCCCCACAGGACTGGGAAGTGGCCTTGTGTCCCTGTGGTGGAAATAGGGGGCTGTGCTGCAGGTTGAGATACACATAACTTTACATTACATCTTGTTCAGTGTCACTTACTTCAGCGTGCAGGCAGCCTCCTGTGCATGGAGCAGTCGGTCCGTCCCCCTGGTCCCTCTGGCTGTGGGTGTGACGTCACTGCTCTGCTGGCAGCCAGAGGGGGAGGGGCCGACTGCTTGGTGCACAGGAGGAAGCCTGCACACTGAAGTAAGTGACACTGTAAGTGCACAGCAGCGCGGCCCCCACTCCCCCCGGGCTCTGACACTCTAGCTGAGGGATCTGGTAAGGAGAGCAGGCCTGTGGTCTGCTCTTCCTTCCATTAGTGTGGAGCAAGGGGGCGGAGCCTGGTGCCACCGGCGGGCCCCCCCTTGCCTCACAGTCTGGCCGGGCCCCATACACCTGTAGTGCCTGTACCCCCCTATTGGCGGCCCTGGCTGTGTATACTGGTATCTACCACTGTATGGTTGTAATATACAGTCTGAAAGGCACCTGTATATACTGGTGTATACCACTATATGGTCACTGTATGGCAGTAATATTGGTCTTTGTATACTGATCTTAATTTGTTAATAGTATAGGGGTATTACTCAGTCACTATATGGTGATAATTTGTGGTCATGTTCTGGCTTTATAATCAGATTCTTATGTAGTAGCGGTATTGGTAATGTTTGGTTGATCTTGGTATAGTGGGATTTGTTTGGTATTCTTGCCAACGCTGATGATAATTTGCCAACACCAGCTATTCTCAACTACTGCACAACTCCCCCTATATTGCATAAAAGTTTGCAGTTAGGATACTCCTATATTTTGGCTTTATCTTTCTTTGGTCTTATGTCATATATGTAAAGCCCCTTCAAATTTACAGTGCCTTGGAATTAAAAATAATAATAATCAGCGGCTGCAGTTTAAACATCCCTTTCGAAGGAAGCCAGAAAGTAAACAGGACCAGGGACGAGCCAGCACTGGAACAGAGGTGAAGAGAGAGGAGAGTATAGTTTTTTGTTTTTTTAATTGCACATTATAGATAGCCGAGAGGTGACAGTGCATGCATGGCATCCTCTGTTGTGCTATAGAGAATTCCAAGTAAAGCCGAATGTGCTTGTCTAAACTTGGAACTCCCACTGAAATGAACAGGGAGTGTTGCACATGTGTCACCCCTCTACGTTCTACATGGAGAAGTTTGGAGGCTGTTCTCAAGGTAGATGTTGGTTACAGAGGTGGGACATGTTCCTATTAGACATTTATGGCATATCCTATCAACATATATACATATCTCAAGTGTCAGACTGGAATGCCTAGGGCCCACAGGTAGTGTTGATTCTAGGGGCCCACCAGTTGAGCTGTTTCCGGGCCCACTGGTGGAGTTTATTTTAGTGGCCCACCCTATAGATACTGTAAATGACTATACATGCCTCCTATACTCTGCATCTTTCTTTTTGCCTCTTTTTCTCTGCTTTTTTTTGCCTCTTCTGAGGATATATAGGCTGTTAAAAAAACAGCTCAGATATTCCATGCTCAGGGGCACACCAGGGGTTTCCCCCATTCTCCTGTGGGCCAGTCCGAACCTGCATATCTGAGATGGGAATAATACCCCTTTAAGGGGTTAATATTTCCCTCAGTCATATATAGTATTCAGATGCATGGAATTCCTTCACAATACTAACAGCTAATTAAGCATGATATCCTTTAGAGGTATGCAAATGAACCTCTCCCCCATGGCCTCCATCAAAACCATGCTTCCCAAGATCGTTGGCGCCTGGGGAGTCTGATATGTGTAAAGTTATAGAGTCCCATTAATAGTATAGTTATCTCTATGGAATGTAAGAAGGGTATTAACATGTGAAATGCAAAATGTATTACATACCTTTACCTACATATGAAATGTATGTTGTTAATACTTTATGCTACCAGTAGATGGCTGCAGTTTCTCAGCTAGAGTACATGTTCTAGATAATAACTTTGGCATTGTTGTGATCCATTTTATAGAGTTACAGAGCTATCAGTCAGTCTGTGGCAGTAAGTGGCACAAAAGCTAATTGCATGCCAGGTCTAAATCTACTGTTAGAAGCGGGATACCGGCTTCTCCTTTCTCATTCCAGATTTGTGTATTTATATCCTGTCTACGACTACATTTTGTGAATAGGTGGCTAGAAAAGGAACAACATAATACCAGAATATTGATACAAATAAGCAATCTGGATGTTACTGAACACTTTGTACTCAATGAGACAGGTGTATGAGTAAAAGTGTCGGACTCTTCTTTATATGATCAGTAAATAAAGTGTTATATTAATTGGAAAATCAATCTGTACAGCAGTAATTACTTGCTGATAGTGATGGATTTCTATTGAATAGTCAGTTGTTGTAATCATTAGCACATGTTTAATTAAGTAGTAGCATTCACTTCAGTACATTGCATGGATGGCTGCTTTTTCATTTATTAAATGAGACATGGCAAAAGACTTTCACAATTGACATAAATAAAATATATTTGTATAATTTACATAGCACACAGAGTATACAACAATAAATTCAGTCTTAGGGGTCTAACGGTATGTTCAGATGGTACAATTATGTGCCAAAGAACGCCCCACAAATATGTTGTGTGAACATACCCTAAGACTTCTGGAGATGCCCACTGTACTGCATGAAAAAAGCTGGAAAAGTGTGTATAATGGGGGCTTTTAATCCCTTAAAGACCGCAATACATCTTTTGGCTGGGATTGGGGAAACCTTAAACCTGAGCGGTTAAACCTCTTAGATGCCGCAGTGTATAGTCACCATAGCATCTAAATGGTTTCAGATGGAGAGAGCTCCCTTTGTCACCACATTGGCAAACCCTATAATATGTTCCCAGGGAGTAGATGGGTTTGTCATGGTAGCTGGGTGGCCTAATGAATGCACCCAGGTCTGTCTTCAGGTCTGTATGCTCTTTAAAGAGAACCTGTCACATAGGTTATGCCCCCCTTGCTGAGGACAGCACAAGCTAGTGTCAGACCTGCTGTTTCCAGCGCTGTGCCCCTTATTCTGTAAGGTGCTGCCGTTTTTGAGTATTTAGTACTCAAATCTGCAGTTTTCAGCCAGAAAAGAGTCATTCAAAGAGTCAGTTTTTTTCAAACCCCGCCTACCTGAGGCTAGCCCCGTCCACCTGAGGCTAGCCTCGCCCACCTCAACTGATAAACCTATTACTTTGAATAGGTAGAAACATGTGAATAACTGCCAGGTGGGCGGGACTAGCCTTTGGTGGGCGGGGCTAACACCTGCTCATGAATAAGATTTGAGCATTAAATGCTCTAAAACTACAGAATCTTTCAGAATAAGGGACACAGCACTGGAAACAACATGTCTGACATTAGCTTGTGCTGTCCTCAGCAAGGGGAGCATAATCTATGTGACAGGTTCCTATTATGCCCTGCCAGATATAAGATCCTATAGGATGCCTGACAGCTCTACACTGGCAGGCATAGCATAATGCACTAAGTAAGTAATGCAGTGTTTTATATAAGTAATCAACTTACTGCATTTTTAAGTCTACTAGTGGGACACAAAGTTGTAGAGAAAAGAGTTTAACTCTTTCCTGCCCTACACTAAGCATTATGGGAAAGGAGCTGAGAAGCTCAAGCACCCTGTATTTGATTTAACAAACCCTCAATTTGCTTCTGACTCACTGAATATTTAGAAAGCAAAAAGGGATATCAGCCAAGTCAGTATCATCCATCTGCATACAGCTGTTTTGGGATTTTGCCCCTCATCAGTGCAGAGCAGAGTGTACTGGCTGGCTGGGTGGGAGGTAATGAGTGGCTCAGAAAGGGGAATATCTCTCCTTGGGGAGAGCACCATATAGGAGTGTGGAGTTTTGAATTGCCTTTTTGCCCTCCACTAAGCATCTGCTTTCTAAAGATTCAGTGAGTCGGAAGCAAATTGAGGATTTGTTACATCCAATACAGAGTGCTTGAGCTTCTCAGCTCCTTTTCCATAATGCCTTGTGATATGCAGATGCTTATTGTAGGGCAAAAAGGCAATTCAAAACGCTACACACCTATATTTTGCTCTCCCCAAGGAGAGATATTCCCCTTTGTGCCCTACACTGTTAATGTACATGGCGGTGGGAAGGGAATATGGAGTGGGCTCACACACTGAGCAGAGATCAGAGCCGGCTGTGATCCCTGATGTTAAATCCTTTAGATGCTGCAGTGCTTCTGGCTGCACAGCACTGTTCCTGGTCGGTACCCACACAACAAAATCATGCCAAATTTAAAAAATAGAAAGAATTTAAATTTTTATTAAAAGTACTAAAACATAATGGCAACTTTGCAAGTTTGGTGTAACTGGAATCATAATAACCTGCAGAACACAGATAAGTCATTTATACCTAACAGTAAACTCCATAAATGTGAAACCCCCACAAAACTGGTGCAATTGTGTTTTTTTCACGTCCCTCTACATGTGGACTTTTTGGGGGTTTCCTAGTACATTATATGATCAGTAGCACCATTAAAAAAGTGCATCTTGTCCCACAAAAAAGCCCTCATATGACTATGTAGACGGAAAAATAAAAAAGTTATGGCTCTCAGAAGGCGGGAACGAAAAAAATAAAAACAAAAAATCTAAGTAGTGCTGCATAAAGTGGTTAATAAACATATATATGAAAGAAATCCCAAGTAAAATAAAAGAAAAAAAATTCTCATTTTCCCCTCACAAAATCACTATCTATGGATAAAAAATATACATAATACAAAGAAGATACATAATTGGTATGGCTGCAAACATATCAATACAAAGACTATTACATTAGTTATCTCACATGGAATGCAGATTAAAAAAATAAAGAAAACAACACTAAAATTGTTATTTTTTACTTCTTTCCAACAAACATAATAAAAAGTGATCAAAAAGTCTTAATTACCTTAAAAATGTACCAATCAATACTAAACGTCATACTCTAAAAAACAAACCCACACACAGCTCCATCAACAAAAAAATAAAAATAGTATAGGTTTTGGAATAAGGAATACTCAAAAAAATTAAATGTATAAAAAATGTTTGTGGTGTGGTAAAAAAAAAAACCTATAGAAATTTAGCATAACAGTAATTGTACTGATCCAAAACATAAAGTTGTCACACTACTTATATGATGAAGGTGAACTGAGTGAATATAAAATAAAAGTGTCTGAAATTTTTTTTCTATTTCTCCCAAAAAGAGATACTAAAGCTCAATTAATATGTTATATCTACATATTATAGAAGTATTAAACAAACAACATTGACCACAAAACGGAAGGAAACCTTTCCTTGTCTTAATTGTCAAACCTGCAGCTTGATTATAAAAGGTCGTTAAGTATTACATCCCACTCAAGGACATAAAGTGTACGTAAAGGGATTTTATACGTGTGACATGAAAGGCGTTATCTACTTATTAAATTGCCCATGTGGTAAAGGTTATGTTGGCCAGACCACACGGAGCATCAAAATCATATTAAATGAACATCGGTCAGCCATCAGGTTAACTGCCTAGAAACAGGGCGAGGTCTTACTGAGAGAAGATACTGAGGAAAGAAAAAAGAAATTTGGTGAGAGTTCTGTCTCCTGTCATCTCTGTGAGTTCAACCATAATCTCTCAGAACTGCGTTGGTGCATTTTAGAGGAGGTAAGAGTAAGGGATGGCCAAAATTTGGAGACGGCATGGATCTATAATATGAATACCGTGGCCCCCGGCTTAGGGTTTTTCTGTAAAGTTTAAGCTCAGGAATTGGGTTGTTTTTAAATATAGTTATAGTTTTGTATTTGTATATATTTGATACATATTGTTGCTAAATGTTCGTTATGTACCGTATATAAGATGAATGGAAGGTCTGCATTGCGTGCTTGAAAAGGGGCACTTCCCTTGAAACGTCATATGTCAGTGTGCGGCTAGCCGTCTGTCTGTTTGCTACTCCACTACTGGGCTCTAGGACGATCTAGATGCCATCGGAGAAATAACAGCTATAAGCCTGGATTGGTTGGCCAACTTGGACTACTATTGAGTAATGCAAGTAACACAAATACTAATATAATGAATTCCATATAATGATGAATTTGTATTGAATAAGTTTGAGGTTTATGTATAATATTGGATACCTGCAATTTTTGCTTTGGAAGTAAAGGTCAGGAGGTTGGAGGATCTCCTGGTTTGCAGGCACTTTGGGTGGATTGCGTACAATATATAGCTACTGGTTTGTACCAATAGAGCTCTCATTTATAGTCAGACATTTTACTTGTCCAGTGTCATTGTTTTTCACAACCCTTCATCACATATGTCCATGTAACAGGCACAGCTAGGAATAGGAGCTAGCAGGGCTGAAATGTCAGTCACTGCAGTAGACCTGGGCAAGGCCTGTACAGAAAGTGTGAGCATGAAAAGACTGTACAGAATGAAAACAGGTGGGAAAACTCCTTTAAATAATTACAGTTCAGCTTACTTGAATAACTTGAGGACCCATTTCTGAGTTTGTTATAGGGCTCTATGAATCCTTAAAGGGGTTGTCTCATCTCAAAGTTTCATAGGATGCATGAATGAAATAATGCTGCTTTGCTCTGTCACTTCCTGGTCAAGCTGTCTGTAATCAGCATATGAGCTGTCCTCAGACCTAATTAGATAAATCTCATGCTGTCAGGACCAGGGAAGTTTCTGAGTTTATGTAAACAGCAGTAATTACTGGCTTTTGTCTGAAAGATCAGATAACAAACAAGCTCTTACTGTCTGGAGTTCTGTGTGCTGGAACCTGTGTGATGACATCACTCACTGCTATCAGATAGAACAAACAGTTGGTGGGGAGAAGTACACAGGTCCTTCACTTGGGGAACCAGAGAGAGCACAGAAGGTGATAAAATCACTTGTAGCTCCTTAACAAACAAAAAAATGAACAACGCAATATATTTGGAAAATGTCTTCATTTAGTGATCTCAACATGTTGAAAGCTTATCTTTGTAGCGAGACAACTCCTTTAAGGTTTGATAGTATAACCATGGCAATGGTTCTTATTCCTAAGAAACACCCAGGCATATGCGGGCCTCCCTAACAACATATTACACATTATGAAAAAATATATAATTAGATTTTAAGGTCCTCCATATGGATGATTACAAAAGGAAGCTCGTTCCCTTTTAAGAAAAATGTTTTGTAAATAATGAAACAAATTAAAAATCTTCAAAAATCTGACAGAGAAAAACTTCCCCTGGAGCACAAGAGTATGTTTTAATACATAAATATTCTGTAGCTCTTAAATGTTCTGCTGTTTGCATTTACTTTAATTATGCAATATTTGTATTTCCATAAGGTCAGAGTTTGCATAATTGGAAATAAACAGTTTTTCATTTTAACATTTTAAGTATTTGCCCTTTCAGTCTTTTAAATATACATTTTTCTCATGGAGACCTTTATATTTTGCTGTAGGCAAAGCTAGTGTGATGTATTTCATGGTAATGATGGTTGTTGTACCGATTTATATTCATGTTAATGTATTTGGACATTTTATTTTTTATAATCCACTCTATGTTATCATTTTACAGATTAGACAACAATATATTTAATGTACCTTTCTATTCCACACTATGTACAGTCTTCTTTGTAATATGGAGATGATTAACTAAACTGTATAATAACAAATGTATATTATGCTACATTTCACACAATAAAATTATATTAGCTGAGACAAAGATATATAAGGTTAATAGTAAAGAGCCTATTTAATGAACAGCTCTTTATAAAATGTGTTGAACATCTCTATGATATTGATTTGATTTATTCACTGGTGTCAAGTGTTTAAAGAAAAATGGCACATTTAAACTACACTGTAGTTATCAGGTCCTGTTCCCATAGTGGATTTTGGTGCAGAAAGCACACAAATTCTGCACCAAAATCCACTTGCTTTTTGCACTGAAACCTGCCAGGCAATGCATTCCATTATATCCGATGGAAGTCTGTGCCATAGCCTGTATGGCCCGCATTTTTGCCATAGATTTTGCCATTTATGGTGCAGAAAATTTTGTGCAGACTTAATAACGAACATGTTGCACAGAAACCACGCAAGTAAACAGGGTGCAGATTAATCCAATTATTTTCAAGAAAAATCTGCTGTGCTAGCATCCCCTAACTTGGGAGAGGCATTTTTTTAACCACCAGACGTCTTTTGGCGTCAGGCATTTCAGGTCGTTCATCTGCAGCAACGCTGATTCAGACGTCGGGGTTTGCGGCGCCCATTGCTGCAGTAGCTCTGTGGAAAGAGCTGTACGTTACAGCCCAGTTCCCAGCGCAGCCTCTGCAAGTATCAGGGAGCTGGGAAAGCCTCTACTCCATGACGCTTAAGCCTTTGTTTGCCGCGGTTCGTGACCGCAGCATAATGAAAGTGCTTTCCCCAGCTCTGTTGTGTGATCGGGACTCTCGGTGATCTGACAGAGCCTGGGGAATGGCTCCACAGTCAGCCCTGGGGCCCCAGGGTAGCCCCATGGCTGTCTGTGTAAGAAGCCAGCATTCAGGTCACATTGTGTGTTGACCTGATAACTCTGTGTCAAACTGACACAGATTATAATGATTTAGCATATATGAATATGCTAATACATTACGAAGTGTCAAAAAAATGTAAAACAGTTATCCCTTCATGGGATTTTTAAAAAAAGTAAAAAACATAAAAAGGTGTAGAAAAAAATATCAATATTAAATAAAAATCAATATTTAATAAAAAATAATTGTGTATACATTACACACACAAAAATACACATATTAGGTATCCACATAACTGTAATAACCTTGAAAATTTATCTAGCAAGTTATTAAGTGTGAAATTTGAATGGTGTAAGAAAAATAAAAAAGAATTTAAAAACATTTTAAAAAAATTCTGCAGTAATTTATAAGTGAACTTAAACTATTGCCCCCAAAAATACAAATTGTCTGAATAAAGCAAAGCCTCATACAACTGCATCATTGAAAAAATAAAAAAAGTTCTGACCGTTGAAATGCAAGGAGGCAAAAACAAAAAAAATGTGCTGGTCATTAACTACTTTTCAGGCATTCGGCTTAAGGGGTTAATTTTGGATTCGCTGGCCCCAAGATTTTTTGGGAAGAAAGAGGGGCTGTCATAGTAGGTGGGTTGCATGGAGGAAGTATGTGTCCTGTGACATTCTGCATGGTGTACTTGGAGGTCAGGCAAAAAGAACGGATCCGTTGTTGTGTCATTTGGATGGGTTGTTCTTATCGCGTTCATGGCATTTTTTGCTGTTGTTTATAGGGATTAGGGTTGGATGCTTTGCGGTTTGCCCCACATTTATTTCGGATTGACACAGCCATAGAAGCTGCAGATTGGGGGCTGCAGCCGAATGTGGTTTGCCAAATCTGGGCATTACAGGTTTTATATTCGCCCACAGTTGGGTTTGGTGTTAGGAGAAGGCTCATTGGTGTTTTTTGTATGGTGGATTTAGGCTGGCCGTTTGTTTTTTTTCACTTTGTGCATGTTGTTAGTTTTCTTTCTGTGTTCCAGGCCTTGTCTGGATTTTCGGGCATTCTTATGTGTACTGAGGTCACAAAGCAGATAGCTCACAGAGCGACAGTTTGGGGTTTTCCCAGGGGCGGGCGCGGTGCGATGGTTTTGGGGTTTTGGGGGGTTGGGTAGGGGAACAGTGTTGCCTAAATTTCCCCATCAAGAGTGGTTGGATAGACCACTTGATTTGTTTTGTACATGGGGAGGAATGAAATTGGGGTTTGCCCTTGCTGGGAGCTTGTTTGGGATATTCACTATGATCTTCAGCGCTTGTGGTCCTTGTTTCCAGAAGTGATATTGGTCTGGTCTGAGATTCTCCCCAGAAAAAAATGGTGGATGGCCAGGTCTGTCAATCATCTGAAAAAGGCCCAGATTAAGATCAATAATCGGCATTTCGCATTTTTTTGTAAAGAAAGGGTTTTTTTGGGGAGCATTTTGAGTTGGAACTGGTTTTGGGGAACTTTGGTTGTAGGGTGGGTTTATTTAAAAGGGGGTATTGTTTTGGGGGCATTGGGGGATCCAGGAGGGAATAGAGTTAGTGCTGGCATTGTGGAGTGTGCCGCAAACCTGAATTTTTTAAGGCTTGCACACGTTTATGGCTTCCCTTTGGGCAATTTTTTTGGGGGTGGGGGTTTCACTTGGGTGATGGCACCCAGTTTTTGTTATATTTTAAATTTGGGGTTTGAAGGGGGTTAGGCTTTTTACCATTGGGATCCCCTTTGATCGGGCTAACTTTGCCACAAATTGTGGTTTATGGTTCCTCGAGCCGTTGGTAGTGGCTGGGGTTAAGTTGAGCAGAACACTGAGGTTTTCTCTTGAGCCTTTACCAGATTTTTTCAGCACAAAGAAACCCCCCTTCACCCTTTAGGTTTTTGTTCTTTATATGTTTGTATATTTTTGTATATTTTTAAGATGGCTGCAGTGACCAATTCTTATCCAAAACAGTGTCTTGGTCTGTTGTGGAGGGAAAGGATAAGAAAGGTGGGGCAGCTGTAGTTATGGGTAATTAAGTAAGGGGAATGGTAGAAAATGTAGGCACTTAAGAACATGTTAGGGGGCTGTATGAGATCTTCATTGATAGGGTCAAGTGTCTAAGCCACTTTTGTGAAAAAAAAATTAAATGGAATATTTAACCACTAAGGTCTGGATTTAATTTTTAAATATTAACACAAGAATCAAACTTACAGCCATATGGTGTGTGCTATATACCGTATTTCTCGGACTATAATGAGGGTGCGGCTTATAGTTCAAATGTGCTCTCTTGGGCCGGCAGGAGAGTGAAGAGGAGCGATGATTCGGGTAGCTGCCGGCAGTATTTAAGGGGTTAAACCTTGCTGTTCGCTCCTCTCCAGGCTTCTGCTGGCCCAACAGAGCTCTGTACAGCGGTGGCATATGGCTTATCAGTAAAGTCTAACAGCAGGGATGGAGTCGGCTCAGTCCCTGTTATTAACACTTTAGACAATGCTGCGAACCGCCCCTCCGCCCAATCACCCCCCAGCAATGTACAAATAAAAAAATAAAAAGTTATACATGATTGTTATTGACACATCTGTAAAAGTCCAATCTATTAAACTATATCTTCATTTATCCCATACACATAGGAGAAGAAAAATTCCAAACGCCAAAATTGTGTTTTTTTTGTCATTTCATACTCCCAAAAAATTGGAATAAAAAAGTGATCAAGAAAAGGTCAGAAAAACATATATTTTTTTGCCAAAAATGGACAGAAATGAATGCAAACAAATACACAGATGTTAACCATTTCCTGACTGGGTCGTTTACTCCCCTTCTTTACCAGGCACATTTTCGTGCCTTTCGTGCCAGTGTCTTGGTTTTTTGTGGGGAAAAAGGGAAAGGATAAGATAGGTGGGGCAGCTGTAGTTATGAGTAATTAAGTTAGAGGAATGGTAGAAAATGTAGGCACTAAGAACATGTTAGGGGACTGTATGAGATCTTCATTGATAGGGTCAAGTGTCTAAGCCACTTTTGTGAAAAAGATTAAATGGAATATTTCACCACTAAGGTCTGGATTAATTTTTAAATAGGAACACAAGAGTCAATACTTACAGCCATATGGTGTGCGCTATGGAAACTATTTCATATACCGTATTTCTTGGACTATAATGAGGGTGCGGCTTAGGCCGTGTTCACACGGCTTATTCCCGACGGATTTGTGCGCCGTATTGAGCGCACAAATCCGCTGTGAATAAGGGGCGGGACGGGGCGGGGCCGGAGCGCGGCGGGGCGCCTCTCCCCGGCCCATAGACAATGCATTGTTTTCGCCGCGTCCGCGCCGTAAAAAAATGTGCATGTCACTTCTCCCCCGCGGTGGATTCGCCGAGCGGGAGGAGCGACGGATTCCACTGTTCTCAATGAGAGCAGTGGGATTACCGTAATTCTGCTGCGGATTGGCGCCGTACTGAAGCGCAAATCCGGCGCGCAGTACGGCGCCAATACGCGGCAGAATAAGCCGTGTGAACGAGGCCTTATAGTTCAAATGTGCTCTCTCGGACCGGCAGGAGAGTGAAGAGGAGCGATGATTCGGGTAGCCGAATTTCATTTTCTTTAGTATATGTGGGTTTGAATCCTATGGTACTTGCTCAGTTAATTTTTTCTTCTGTGATGTGAAAGACTTTGAGCCAGATGTATGAAAACAGTTTAGGTCTAAAGCTCACTTTTTTCCCATAGTAACTTATGGGCAAAAAAGTGAGTTTTAGCCCTAAACAGTTTTCATACATGTGGCCTTTTATTGTTATCTAATGTTTACAATACATTTTTTAAAATAATATGAGAGAGAATTGTAAAAAAAAACACTAAAAAATGTCTGTTTTTCACATTTTTAAATTTTTTTAAACAAAAAAGTGGTACTAAGATAAGTTTCGTTATTGTATCACTTTTATGTTATAGATGTTTTTTTCTAAATAGGTGTAATAAAGTTTTAGGGCTGTCTGGGGCGGAGCTAAATGTTTGTCTATTTATTTGTTTTATTTTACATATTGTGCTCCCCCATAAGGTCAGAAAAAGACCTTTGGGGGGGGGGAGCATTGTTACATACCTTTTTATAGATATGCTTAAAGTTTTAAAAGCCTGAAAAACACAATATAATTACACTAAGTTTGGCTGCCCAGGAAGAAAATTGTCAACTTTTCTAGAACTGCAAAAGTAAACCTTAAGTGTAACATAATACATGCAAAATAAACAGAACTTAACTTTACAAATAATCTTCAGTCGTGTCCCTGGGGTTTTCCTGCAATTTTGAGAACAAAACTCAGTTCCTTGAAACACCTGTGTATCACTGCAAACAGAAAATCCCACATATTTTCAGAAAATGCCAGCTGAAGATGGGCAATGTTTTTGCACAGTCTTTAGACTTGTCTCCTTCAAGCTGTCATCATTAATTTTGCATTGCTTGAAATGACAAGATACTACCAGTCCCACTTCAACAAGGCATACGCAGAAAATTACACAAGCCTGGCATTCAAACTGTGTCTAAAATGTTCTATAATGTTTGACTGTAATTGCATAGGAAAATGATTGTATGGTGGGTGGCATTGCTTGGCCTTCTTGGTTACCTACTGTCTAGATAAACATATTGCTTTGTTAGGACTTGTAAATTATGCTGCAATTTTTTTACTGTGAGAAATGTGAAATAAGAGTTTTTCTCTTGTAATTGTATTTGAACAACAATGTTCTTGACGACAAACATGACAATCTAAAAAAAAAGGAAAGAACAAGGCACTCCATTGTGCACACTGTATACTAACTGAATGGGCACAGTGCACTGACAACACCCTTTTATTCCTGGTATTAGTATGCATTGCCATGTCTTGACAGTCATCAATACTATCTTCTGGCTTGTTGCTATGTTGTGATTTTGTACAAGAGGGTGCATCATCTTTAGAAGAGGCTTCCTTATGGGACAACAGTTATGCAGACCAGTTTGATGCAGTGTCTGGTGTATGGTCCGAATACAGACAGGCTGACCACCTCACCCTTCTAACCTCTGCATCAATGCTGGCAGCTCTCATACGTCTATTTTGAAAGACAATCTCTGGATATGACGCAACTCCGTTGGTCGACCATGACGAGGCCTGTTCTGAGTGGAACTTTTCTTGTTAAACCTTTGCATGGTCTTGGCTACCATGCTGCAGCTCAGTTTCAGGGTGTTGGCAATATTCTTATAGCATAGGCCATCTTTATGTAGAGCAACAATTCTCTTTTTCAGATGCTCAGAGAATTCTTTGCCATGAGGTGCCATGTTGAACTTCCAGTTACCAGTATGAGAGAGATAACACCAAATTTAAAACATCTGCTCCCCATTCACACCTGAGACCTTGTGATACTAATGAGTCACATGACAATGTGAGGGAAAATGGCAAATTGGGCACAATTTGTCCAATTTCACTCAGGAGTGTATTCACTTTTGTTGCCAGTGGTTTAGATATTGATAGCTGTGTGTTGAGTTATTTTGAGGGCACCAAATTTACATTATTATACAAGCTGTACACTGACTACTTGACATTGTATTAAAGTATCACATCTTCAGTGTTGTCCCATGAAAAGATATAATACAATATTTATAAAAATATGAGGGATGTACTCATATTTGTATGTACATTTGTGTAATACTGTACATGTATTAAAAATTCTGCTCCTCTACCTCTTTTATACCAATGAACTAGGCCCCTAGTTAAAAAAAATGGTATAGCCCACTTTCATGTCCACATTAATGGACCCTTGGTATCCAGTATTACCACCTCCAGCAGCGTCTTATCATGTCTGCCAGGGTCTGTGGAGAAGACGCCACACGCTCTCTAAGTTGTCTCTGTGTGCTTTATTTTACAATTAACTTTATTAACAACATGACAATATTACAGTTTTGTTTTTTTAACAGTAAACTTTATTAACAGCATAATCTAAAGTGACAGTAGTTATACAAGTAAATCCACACAGTGAAGAAGTTGCTGGAATAACTATACTAATAACAATTATTTCACCATTGTTCCTACTCAGTTACCTCATAGATGTCATGTGACCTTGCTGCTGACTAACTGCCAGGAGGTCACATGACATGTGAGGTGGTCACATGACTGTTTTTACAGTTACTCCATGGGAGACATGACTTTGGGCAGAAATGTGGGCTAAAACTTTGGTTTTCTAGATGGAGTGTACTACATTGGTTTAAAAAGGGTTAGAAGCAGAACTTTTTATACATATATATTAGAAGATGTTATGATTTCTCACTGTACATGATAAATAAAAACAGTATAAAGTGGACAATCCCTTTAAGGTAATTAAGATTATATAAACCCTAAGGGACTTGGTTGCAGCAATGACATACCCTTAGGCCATGTTCACACGGCTTAAAATGGGACGTATTTCAGCCCGTAATTCCCGTCATACTGCGCGAATTACGGGCTGGAATACGTCCCAGTCATTACGGTAATCCACAGTTCTTATAGAGAACTATGGATTATGTCTCCTCTCCCCGCTCAGCGAATCCGCCGCGGGGGGAGAGAAGTGACATGTCATTTACTAGTGGCGTATACATGCCGCTAGTAATGATAGTCTATGGGCCGGCGAGGTGCCAGCCCCCCGCTCCCACCCCACCCCCGTCCACACGACGTAATTGCGGGGGGTAATTAAGCAGTCTTGCTATTTACACCACTGAGCTCAGTAACTGGCTGCATCAGTCATGGGGTATATTATCATAGAAAAAAAGAAAAACATGATGGGCACCACAAAGTATCAAAACTGGGTTCTGCCCATGTACTAAAAAGACTACCACAATGAAAGCAAAAGCAAGTACATCTAGGAGCACACACCTGAAATGCCAGAAAATAGTGGATCATGTAAGGCTACACATATCAAGACAAAGACGCTCCAGCAATAACCACAGGGAATTAGTAAGCAGCGCTACAAGTGTAAGGGTATGTTCACACAGCGAGTTGGGCCCGTGTGAACCTACGCTTTTAGATACGTGTTTGGATCCGTCTGCTGGACCACAAATGTGATTTACATTGCTTTTAATATGAAACACACATCGGCGTTCACATGAGTGATTGGCGATACGTGTCTCACTGCGTCTTTCGGATCCTTTCCAACAAATGACATGTCAATTCTTGGTCCGAAAGATGCAGCAGGAGCCCTATAATAAACTGTAGGGTGCGATTCTGCTGAATCCAACATGCATCCAAATACGTAGCTGCGTGTTGGGTACGTTTTGGATCAGATCGCCATTTTTAGATGCGATTTTTGGATTCAACATGGATCCAATATCGGATCCAAAAACACCAAGCCTTAAAGGTATGTTCACATGGGCTTTACCCAGCATATGGCAGTGCGTACTGTGTGCGCTGCTATACACCTGCTTGTTTAGATGTACGCTCTGGCTACTTCTTTCTCCTGCCACTCATTACCCGCCGGGGAATATGTCTGAAAATCATAGCACTCAATGAGTGCTTTGATTTTACCGTATTTGAGGGGCAGCTCAAATACACGCAGAAATACAGCCTGCAAACACGTTGTCTAAAACATACCCTAAAATACTCTGTATATAACACAGAGATAAGTCAACATTCCAAAAAGGTCTGTTTATTTCCTATATATATTTTTTGATTGATTACTTTGTTTACCTTGACTTATATTTAAGGATTGAGTGCATCCTTCTTTCACCCCTGAGGAAGCCACACTGTTTGGTGATCTGTGTAGTGTCTTGTCTTTACAGCACACAGTCTCTACCCACACTAGCATTTATTTACTTCTTTATTTGTTAGATTTATGTTGAACATTTATTTTCATCTTTTGGACCTATATGTTTCCTTCTTAGCACATATAATATTTTTTTGGTTTCTCATTGTTTATGTATAGAAATATTTTTGGTTATAACACATATACATTATTTTTCCTTTGTTCAGGTCTGGCTATTTCAGTTTTTTTTCAGTATGGGTCTCCACATAGGTGTAACTTTAGGGGGTACGGAGGGGACTGGTCCCCCCCACTTTTTTCTGGGTGGGGGATGGTCCCCCCCACTTTTTAGCTACTTAAATAAAAAATAATCCATATGAAGAATGAAAATACAGCAAGTGGGGAGAGCAGGGCATAGAGGAGGAAGAAGTTAACCCTTTGCCTCCTATATTTCTGTGCATCTTGGGGGGACAGAGTAGGCAGCAGCCTCAAGTGTCAGTGCAGAGTGAGAGCAGCACTGATTAATAGAGCAGGAGTCAGCAGGGTCTGCTTCACCAATCAGAATGCTACTCACAGTCCAGCACACACTGTATCTGGGGCTGTATCTTTCCCATTGTATACCACTTCCCATATGCTCAGCCCTCATCAGAGAAGAAGAGAAGCTCTTGCCAAATGTCAACTATGCCAGACTACAGGAGATAGGTAAGGAGGGGACAAGGGTGCTAGGCGTTGTGTGTGTGCAGTGAGTAGGGTATGTACAGTATATGTGAGATGTGTATATACTGTACAGTCATTTGTCTAGCCATGTCACTTCTTCCCTGCACTTATGCGTAGGGGAAAATGAAAGTGAATGGGGCCGGCCCCATGGCATTTTAGAAGTATGGACTTACCAGTGCGTACTTCTAAAACACCTGGCTGATAGCAGAGCGCACAGTACGCCCCGCTATACGCCGTGTGGACATATCTTAAGGGCACGTTCACACAGAAGATATGAAGAAGAAGAAGAAGAATGCTGATTCTGGGCTGGATTCAGTGCTGGATCTGCCTCAGAACCGGCGTCCGATCCGACAGGAAATTGACTTACATTATACACAATGTAAAATCTGTGTTGTCGTTTAGTTAACACTTATTTTACTTGAGTATTTTCGGTGTGTACTGTCAGCGCCTACAAATAATTCTTTGAGGCGTTTTACAAACTAACAGCACTAAAAGATAGGAGGCAGAAATCTGAAATCTGCCTCGGGCAGTCTGCTCGTTGTTTGCTCGTCGGAATTCTGCTTTTGCATGCGCCAAATTTCCAAAAAGCAAACGACACTGTCAGTGCCGAAAAACTGTCAAGTGAACCACCCTAAGTGTGTAGTGTGTCTGTGTTTAATATATAGTATATATATATATATTATATATATAATATATATTATATATATACACACACACACACACAATTTCTGGGGTACCTTGTCTAATGTAGTCTCTGGGATACAGTAATGTAGTAGTGTAATGTAATAATCTCTGGGGTATGGTGTAATATAATCTCTGTTGTACAGTGTGTAATGTAGTAATCTCTGGGGTACGGTGAATAATGTCGTAATATCTGGGGTTCGGTGTCTAATGTAATATCTGGGGTATGGTGTGTAATGTAATCTCTAGGGTACAGTGAATAATGCAGTAATATCTGGGGTATGGTGTGTAAATTAATCTCTGGGGTACAGTGGGTAACGTAGTAATCTCTAGGGTACAGTGAGTAATGTAATCTCTTTGGTACAGTGTAATGTAATCTCTGGGGTACAGTGTAATGTAATCTCTGGGGTACAGTGTGTAATGTAATCTATGGGGTATGGTGTGTAATGTAATCTCTGGGGTACAGTGTAATGTAATCTCTGGGGTATGGTGTGATGTAATATCTGGGGTACAGTGAGTATTGTAATTAATTTCTAGGGTTCAGTGTGTAATATAATACATTTTTGGGGTATAATGAATTATATTATTTCTTGAGTACAATGTGCAATTCATTTCTAAGGTGCAGTTAGTAATGTAATTTCTGGGGCTACCATGTATTATATAATTAATTTTTGGGGTGCAGTGAGTGATGTCATATCTGGTGTATGGTATGCAATAAAATACATTTTGGCGCACAGTATGTGACATAAGTGATTCCTAGGGGTACAGTAAGATTGGGTTACTTTATTTTCCTCATTCTGTTGTGTGTATAACAAATGTAATGGAGCAGTGATGGGGGATCTAAAGGAATAAGCGAAATTTGCTGCATTGCACAATGTTTTTTATTTCCATGTAGAGGGGGAAATATTATAGGGGGCTGGTTTGGTTTCATTGCCAGCCCGGCTACAAACTTCAGTAATTAGAGAGCTACTCATAACCTTACGGATTGCACCAAAAGTGTTTGCCATAAGGACTCTGCCCGGACCTGCTGTGGTAGCTCACAGCACTCCCTCAGACCTCTTAACTGGGTTAGAGGGGGCCGCTTCACTGCAAGGAGAGGAGGAGAGAGAAGGGAGGGGAAGGGAAAGGGAAGGCGAGTGAAGAAGGGAGGGATAGGAAGATAAGGGATGAGAGGGAAAATTTGTCCCCCCCACTTTTAAACCAAAGTTATGCCCCTGGGTCTCCATGTTATATACAATGTATTTTACACTTGTAGCGCTGTTTACTAATTCCCTGTGGTTATTTCTGGAGGATCTTGGTGTTGATATGTGAAGCCTTTGTCGGCTTTTTTGATTATTTTTAAACATGTACTTATGTGATCCAATAAAGTCTTTTGTATTTTCTGGCATATGAGGTGTGTGCCCTTTATATGTACTTGCTTTTATTTCAGGTATGTGGGCATGTCATAACTGCAGCTAAGTGAACAAAGATTGGTGGAGATGACCACAGTGGTAGCAGTGAAGCTGTAGGGGATTAATCACATGTGTATCGGTCCTTTTGATTTTTTGCACATTTCTTCCATTTGGTTAATTTTTTTATGATCTAGGAAAACCCTTTAATCTGTGTTATAAAGAGTCTCACCTCCAACATCCTTGCATAAAGATGCCTTATTTGTCTGCACTATGTACTATAAAAAATCTGGAGGGATAAGCAACTGCCAGACACCCATGAGTCCACTTATCTCTGGTTAAATAAAAAACTGTGCATGCTAAAATCTAATATGCTGCATCTTATTTTGCCCAATAGTGGGCATAAAGGGACAGTATGACTGTTGTCAAACACTAGGTAATAGTTGGTTTCTGAGAACAATTGTGGTTTTGACTACTGTAACTCCTTGCTTATCGGTCTCCATCTCTGCAAACTCTCCCCTCTCCAATCTGTCCTGAATGCAGCAGTCAGACTCATCTTTCTTTCTACCCGCTATACTGATGCCGTTACCCCATGTCAGTCACTGCACTACAGGATACAATATAAACTCATCACTCTCACCCATAAAGCTCCCCACAGCTCTGCATCGCCCCACATCTCCTCCCTAATCTCTCCCTACCACCCTGCCCGCTGTCTCTGCTGCTGATATCAAACTACAGACCACAATCATCTGAACCTCCTATGCCCGTCTCCAAGACTTCACACGTGCTGCACCAATTCTCTGGAACATCCTACCACGTACCATCAGGCACAATCATAACTTTCATAGTTTTAAGAGTGCCTTGAAAATACATCTTCTTAGGAAGGCCTACCAAGATCCCTAATTTCTAACCCCCACCTGCTATCTCTCACATTTCTGTCTCAACCTACTCTAGGGATCTCAGAGGCACTTATCTGTATTTAGATGTACTGTCAGGGTGGCAGGTTCACCCAATTTTTATGTAAACCATTTCATATTTATGAAATATGGCTGGACCATTGTAGCACTTCTCACCCTTCGTGTCACCCATACACCTTAATTGATTGTAAGCTCTGGCGAGCAGGGTCCTCACACCTTGTGGTTCCTCTGTAAGTAGCTTTTATTGTATAATATCTGTCTTTTTGTCTGTACTTATACCCTCCAAATTTTAAAATACTGCGGAATATGTTGCCACTAAATAAATAAAGATTATTATTATGATGACAATTATGTAATGTTTACAGTGTGGGACTGAACTGTCCGGGGCCCACCTATAAAGCCGATTCTTGAGGCCCAACAATCTAGTTGATACTTGGGGCTCACCAAACTAATTGATTCTTTGGATCCACCAAGTTAATTGATTCTTGGGGCCCACCAAGTTAATTGATTCTTTGGGTCCACCAAGTTAATTGATACTTGGGGCCCACCACTGAAAATGATTCTTGGGGCCCATAACAGGAGTTTGATCTTCAGGTACACCACTGAAGTTGATTCTTTGGGTGTTGATTCCTGAGACCCTCCAATCTAGTTGATTCTTGTTGCCCACCAAGTTAATTGATTTTTGGGGTCCACTCCTGAAATTTATTCTTGGGCCAAATAGTGTTGTTGATTCTTGGGGTTCACCACTGAAATTCATTAATTGGCTCCACACTACAGCTCTTGATGACTGCATGACTACATGACTGCACTGACTCATGACTTTTGCTTTCTGCCTCTTTTTCTCTGCCTTTGTTCATGAAAAGCAGCCCCACTTATGCGATGACCAGACTCCCATCATGCTCAGAAGTCCACCGTGGTTTCCCCTGCTCCCCTAAGGGCCAGTGTGAGTTTGAATGTTCATATCAAGATATAATGACACTTTTATTGAGACTGTACTAAATTTATTACCTAGGAGCCTTCACCTACTTCAGTCAAGCTCTGATTGCATTCGGATGCATATATTTTGCATCCAAAGGAGCATGATAACCTACAGCAACTTGATGACATTATTGTTATTCAGGCTGAAGCTTAGGAGGACCATGGTATTTTTTTTCTTGCGTCATAATTTAATAAATTCCGTATGTTTTATTTGTAGCAGCTGTAAAGACCACATATTGGTGTTGAGATATTTATCGCACACTGAGCACACATACTTTACGAAGAAAGTCATAGTGACTATAACTACATTTTATAGAACTCATGGGTAATAAAACTATCAAGCAAAATATGTATTGTTTCACCAGTTAAACATGTATTTTAAAGGCAGTCTGTAAAGTATTTAAGATTTTAAGAAAACTGTATCCCGTTGTTAGACATGAATTTGATATGTATATTATACACTCTTACCAATAGGTGGCAGCACATCACTTTCAATCTTTCTACTGTATTACAAGAAACCTAAACACGTCAAAAAGCAGAATATAAATGAGCGTACTGTTAGTATATTAATGTTATTTAATTCTGAAGATACAATTATGATATTTATACAATTATCTTGTTTGAGTGTTTTTATGCTTGTATTATTAATCTACGATTTGTGTAAGCATCCACAACTCCATCCCCAGAAGTAACTCAGTCTCTGGAAAATTTCAGAAGATTGGAGCACTTACAGCTCTATTGTACAATAGCACATTCATGTATACGATATATATATACATACATATATTATATCACTGCCCCAACACATCAGACTCTCCTCCACTTTCACCAGCTTCAAAAGCAACCTGAAAACCCATTTCTTCAGGCTTGCCTATAACCTTCACTAAACTTGTCACTACTTCCTCCACAGACATGTCTGCCCCTCACCTCCTGTCTCTTTCCCCCTCCTTGTAGATTGTAAGCCCTCGCGGGTAGGGTCCTCTCTCCCTTGGTCGTGCTAATTGTTATTATCCCTTATCACTGTACTCGTTTGACTTATGTAATGTATGTAACCCCCTCGAATGTACAGCGCCCTGGAATCAATGGCGCTTTAAAATAAATAATAATAATAATTATATATATATATATATATATATATATATATATATATGGGCAGCACAGAGCATGTGTTTCCCATGTTTGCTTGGGTTTCCACCAGTCTACTTCCATCCTACGAAATACATAGGTTATTTAGCTTTCCATGATATAGACCCTATTGTATTTATATGTGTTAGATCTGAATTGTGAGCACTGAATACACATGCTATTGTGAGTTGTGACAATCCTCGTATAGCACAACAGAATATGTTGATATCATATAAGCAAAAGGAAACAAATACAGAAGGCATAGTCTTGTCTTTTAAATTTGACAAAATAAGGTATAGGTCAGAGTATTTGATTTTCCCTCTACATGCATGATACTTTATAAAAAAAATATTTAGTTAGTTTGCTATATCAGACAAACCCTTGATTTCAGTATACCATTAAATGAAGTCTATGGTGCATGCAGATTTTAAAGGGGTTTTATCATTAGAGACATTGATGGCATATCAATAGTATATACCATCAATGTCCGATATATACAGGTCTTAGAGTTAGGACCTGCACCTATCTAGAACGTAGAACGGAGAAGTGGCCAAGCTCACAAGGTTACTCTCCATTCATTTCTATGGGTGTCCTGAGCACAGCCAAATGCAGCTGCTCAGCAGTATTTAGAACTCCAATTTAAATGAATGGAGAGTGACTGCTTACGCATAGCAATTTCTCTATCCAGAACAAAGACTTTAGGGAGCATGTTCTGAAGATTAGTGTGGGTCCCAGGGGTGGGACCCGCACCTCCCTGACATTGATGGTCCCACATTTATACGCCGTCAATATCTGTGATGGCAAAACCTATTTAAGACTGTTTAAATAATGTGAATGAGGTATATTAGTTACACGTAATATTCAGTTCTTAAAAGCTTTGTAATTGCAGTTATATACATCCCCACTTTTAATTAAAAGTAACAAATGATACATTATTTTTTTTACCACGTTCAAGCATATCCAATCACACACTTTTTCAGCTGATCAGTACCAAACCATCAGTGGCGTTGCTAGGGTCTGTAAAGATATATGTTCCTCCACTAAATAATATATATTATAGTATTAAATGTATATAAAATTTATTTTATTGACAACATAGAACACAAATGACTTTGTATGATATATCTCTAAGTAATGGTCATACAGCTACCAAATAATGTCACTATGCAAGGATCAAATATCTCCATATTGTTACTATACAGAGCCCAGTATACCAAAGCCAATATTACCAAGAACACTACTGTACTAGTTCCAAATCTTATCACCATACCACAACCACCTACGACAATTACATATTGACTGAATTATGGCACTATACTGTTCTACCATTATGTTAAGACCAATACTACCATAATACAGTATACTGACCATAAAGTGATAGATATCAGCACACAGTATATGTGATTACAGTACACATTTATAGCCGGAATCACAGGTGACAGCTTCTCTGATCAGAGTTGTCCACTTCCCTTTTCTTTTCCACCTAATCTAGGCTATTATGAAGTCTTTCAACGATAACTTGTCTCTGCAGCAGCCTCCACTTATTCCCCATCTGTATATAAAATTCCTATCCATAGTGCCATACATAAAAAGTATCCCCCTTTTGTGCCCCCATGCAGTTATGTTGCCTCCTTTTGTGCCCCATACAGTAATAGCGCCTCCTTTTTACACTCACATAGTCATAGATCCTTTTTTGTGCCCCTAATTAGTTGTAGGACCCCTTTTTGTACTTCACATAGTTACAGAGACCTCTCCCATTGTCTAATTATAGGTCCCTCTTTTGTGCCCCATATGGTTATAAGGACCTCTTTTGTAATTCCGCATAGTTTTAGGACCCCTCTTTGTTCCCCCAGTTGTAGTCTTCTTTTGTGCCCTCACATACTAGGTATGTAGGCTCCCATACAGTAGGTATTTAGTAGGTAGGTTGACCCACTCATTGGATAGGTAGCTCCTTCCCATTAGGCAACCCCACACCCTTTAGGCTGGTATGTAGCCCTCTTATTTGGTAGTTAGACACCCCTATTAAGCAGGCAAATAATTAGTTAGGTAGATCGCTAATTATGGAAGTAATTAACCTCTTACTGGGCAGGTAGCCCACCACTGTTTAGTAGGTAGGTAGACCACTCTTTTTGGTAGGTAGATTCCCTATTAAGCAGGCAGATGGGTAGATAGGCAGACCCCCATTTCTGGACAACACTTCTTCTTTTCCTAAGGATCCCTTTGCACTATTGAAAAAAAAACAAAAAACTGCCCTCTTCCTGTTTCCATACCATACAGCTACGTCCTCTGCCTACTGACTGATGCAGGCAGCGTGATTCAATGAAATTATCATGCTGCCTGTTTTAAGATGCTAATGTCCTCCAATGTTCCCCATCTCTTGTAGGACAAATACAGGTAGCAGCCCGTTGCCTACAAGAATATATGGCAGGAGAGCAATGCAATTAAATCTGGGAATATTCTGCTGAATCCAAAATGGTTGGGTAGTTTGCTATTAGAGCTCATATACACTACTGTTTCAAGGCTTCATGTTGCACCTATAAAAGTGCATGAATTTTACTGTACTTTCAAATGCCTCCTATTTTATAAGGAGGGATAGAGTTTTTTTCTGATTGATTTTATAATAACTCAACAAAAAATGCCAAGTGGAATGTATCACAAGAGATATTATAAAGGTATTGTAGAATAGCTCCAAATATAGCTGCTCACAGCACTTTCCAGTGTCAAACAGCATAAACTATGGGGTTGCAGGAGACTGTGTGCTGCTGACAAGCTGCAAGGATGTCTTAGTTTAAAACAGTGGTTTTCAACCTCTGGTTCCCATACTGTTATATAGCAAGCACTTCCAACATACCCTGAGAGTCTTCACTTAGGGCGACGTGTATGTACGGGGCTGCGGCAGTATTCGGATATGCTTTGAGCCCAGAAACTGGTGCAGCCCTGTTCTCTAGATGTATGAGCAGGCACACTCCAAAATAACAAACAACACTGTCCAAAAAATCAATGGGCTTGACAAACCCCTTGATAGAAAAGCTAGTGATTCTATACAAATACAGACAAAACAGACTACACCAAAGAAATCACTTTGCAGCTAAGTATATTCCAATAAAACATAACCTTTAATACAAATATTAAAATTACTTAATACTATCCCTATTACACCCTAGAAACAACTTTATTAGCTACCCTAACCTATCCAACAAAATGTAGGGTTATTGCCCCAAAAAGGGCGCCCCCACCTGGAACCTAGTCCCTTACTAATAAACCCTATTAGTCCCTACTCTTTTCAGATGATATTAATACCAATGAAGAGAATTTATAAGAGACTAAATATAATACATATGTATACAAGAGACTATATAAATCACCAATATACAAGTGCACTGATGTATATACCCCTAGTGCACCCCACAATGTTCCAAAAATCAAAGAAAGATATATCGGAAATCACTCTTGAGTAGCTCAATAAATACAGATACTTTCATTGTTTCAATGTCACGGTTGGAGGTAGTGGATCCTCTGGACCACCGCAAGCGATGGTGTAAGCCACGCCAGGGAGTGGAATCTAAGTAGGTCCCGGTTTTCACCAGAGCCCGCTGCAAAGCGGGATGGACTTGCTGCGGCGGGAGTCTACAAGGTCGCTTTCACTGACGTGACTTGCTTGCGGAGGCAGCCGAGGTTTAGCGTGTTACAAAATTGTAAGGTAGGCTCGTAATCGGAGACAGGCAATAAGGTCAGGACAGGCGGCAAAGGTTCGTGGTCGAGGACAAGCAGGAAGGTCAGGGCAGGCGTCAAGATTCGTGGTCGAGGGACGGAGGCAAATGGTACGGTACACGGTAATCAGAACAAGACTTCAGGAACGCTTTCTCAGTAGGCTAATGGCACTAAAGATCCGGCGCTGGGCACAGGAAGGGGCAGGCTTTAAATAGGGGCTGCGACCGGCAATGGAATTTACCGGTGCGCTGGCCCTTTAAATTTAACAGTGCCGACACGCGCGTGCCCTAGGAGACGGGGATGCGTGCGCCGGGAAGCAGAGACACAGTCAGGAGCGTGACCGTTGCTGAATAGGCAACTGTCCGTCGCGGTCCCAAGAGTCCACACCTCCTTCCAAGAGACGTTTTCTGGGACCGTTGCATTCATTGTGTTCCTTGCTTGTTACAATATGTGTCTATTTTGCAATAAAGCGCTTTGGAAAATGTTACACTGTGGGGTTGGCCAACTGGAGTATGTGGTGATGCAAACCGTTGTTGGCTGATGTTGGTAATACAAGGGGCATGGCAGTGACTCAGGAGATGAGGCTGCACACACTTAACAAAGTCTCTGTCCTATGTGTTAGGAGCTTGGCAAACACAGTCCTAAGCTCTGGGAATAATCTACAGTTGAGCACTGTAGCATTGCAGTTCACCTATACGTCACCAATAATACTTTCTTGTCACAGGTGGAATGGATGTCACTGTCTCATTTCTGTACCAGGAGTACTCTTGTCTTCCTGTCTGCTCTCTCAACTTCTTCTCAGGCCACGCTCCATTTTATATTGGCATGGGAACTGGCCCAAAGGATAGTATCATTGTCCTAAATACACCATTCTCTGTCCCAATATTGGCTTACTGTGCTAGCTTCTTTTCCCATAACTCATGGCCCCATGATACCTGTGGGTGCCAAAACGTCCCCACCATCATGTTTCCAGAACCACACTGTAACATACACAGAAATAACAGTATTTTACATAAAATAAAAGACACATCCAATACTCTGCAGCATTGCCAGCAGTAAAGGCACACATAATAGCATTAACATAATGCTTTTCATTTGGTGCAACATATAGCAGTCTTTAATAGAGGGGGGGGGGGGGGGGGGGGCAATCCCTGGAAATATTTGGGCTTTTTGTACAGTTCACCCATAGCCTTCTTCTTGCCCTTCTCCGTCTAGTTAAGATCTGTAGTGGCAGCTGTGTTGTTTGCCACCCAACTTTTCCAAAAATAGTTAATTGTGAAATGTCTGAATAGAGCTTTTAAAGACTTGAAAAAAGGGGTCAAGTCAAGAAGTCATTAAAGAATTTATCAAATGCTTTCAGAGGGATTTCAATAACATTCTATGTGAAAAGATCAGGAAGGAGGATGCAGAATGAAACATTTTATAATGTAAGTAGACATTAGTTGGTCTGAAGTTTGGCTTATGCAGAAAGGGTATAATTATGTAAATGTGATCTTCACAATGATTGTTTCTATGAGGAGCAGCCATAAGTAAATCAATAAAGCATGTACGATCATATTCACTTTAAATCTATTAGACAGTTGTAGCATTTTCTCTTTACTGGTGACCATGTAAAAGCTGCAGAGATCTGCATTTATATGTATATAGTAGTTTATGTAAATTTATAAATGCTTTAATGCACTGACAATACAACGTTGTAGCAGATATTTATAAGTACAACTAATGCAACTCTTTGTATTCCATTATATTGTGGAGCAATGGTTGAATTTTAACCTGTTAATGACCAGACCTGAAAAGGGCTTAAAGGGGTTGTCTGTTTCAGATTACAATTAAATAGTAAGCGGCCTGTGCCAACCAAAATAAAGACAGCCTATACTCACCTTCCCCGTGTTTCTTCATTCCAGTGCTGGACTTCTCCCGTCTTCTGAATAGGAGATAAGCCTCTACTTAAAAGGAAAAGTGAACTGAAGATTGAACAGAGGGTGGTCAGATTTTTTTTTTCCGAACCAGACCACACTTTTAACAACTAGATGAATGTTTCCATTTTTGCCTCTTTGTGTTTTTATTGTTTTCATTTTTTCAGTGTTGTATCTACATAAGGCCTGTTTTATGTCTGAGTTATTGTAATTTTTGGGTGTAGTTTGAGGATACATGATTTATTTACTTTTTTTGCACTGTGAATATAAAAAAATATATATTTATAGTATATTAGCAGGCTCATGTGTGCTAATACATTATGCTTTGTGTCACTATCACACTGGCAGCTATTAGGGCAAAATATAGTGTGCCCTAATAGCAGGCTTGCTACACAGCCATTCCAGGTCTCAAAGCAGGACTGTAGAGGATTTTCTCAGGTTCTGATTTGGTCTCTGGAGAACTTAGCAACCTAAATGGACAGGGAAGTCCATTTCAATCATGATGTGGTCTCAGACTGCAGTAATTAAAGGGTTAAAGAGTAGGGATCCTCTGATACCTGCTGTGGTCAGAGGCTGCTCTAGGAATGGAGCTCTTAGTTATAGCTCCATTATTAGTACAACTGTACAAATCAGCGTTGTGCACACAATGCTGATTTTCCTCGGCACTAATTTCTTTTCAGCGCTGAAAGAAAATTGTCCTCAATTCTTGAGGCGGACTCTGGTGAATCTTCACCTCACACTAGGGGCGTTGCTAGGGTCCTAAAACATCCGGGGCTCGGGCCCTTTGTGTTTTTCCCGCCTCATTGTGAACTGCGGATGTTTTTTTACAGAGAAAAACCTTCTGTTCCTGACACTAAGTTTTTTTGCACATCCCACACAGATCCTGTCCATTCCTCAGCAGTCACTGTACAGTAAAAATCAACAATGCAAATTTACTTTTTCAGAATTTCTCACCTTCATATGACAATACCCCTAAACAGTCACCAAATAATTTCCCCGATACATGGAGCAAAAACTACCAGACAAGTGATTGTGACTAAAAACACTCCTACAAAACCAAGACCAAAACTAAATTTCTACTTAAGGCTCAAATAATCCCGCCAGGGCCTGGGCCGAACGCGACCCCACATGTGACTACCAGCTGTACCAGGCTCTGATTACATATACCACCTCCATACAGGGGCCCTATAGTGGTAGATTTCTAGTTGTATGTAGACTCTGCAGACATATAAGTGATTTTCCATGCTGTTTTCATTTAGTAACTCACCAGAGACGTCTTTTCTGATCAGCGTCGTTCACTTTCCCTTTTCTTCTCCATCGGTTCAACCTTCATGCTGATTGCTCCCGGGCAATACTCGTCCCTGAGGATTTGGACACCCAAAAATCTTAGAATCCTCACATTTCCAGCAACTCCTTAATTTTAGGTATAGCAGTCCCCTCAGTTAGGTATATAGGGGGCACTGAAGCAGTATATGGGGGCCACAGGCAGGCATTATGGGGCCACAGGCAGGTATATGGGGCCACAGGCAGGTATATGGGGGCCACAGGCAGTATAGGGGGGCATGAGGCAGAATATAGGGGCCTGAGGCAGTTATAGGAGCACTGGGGCAGGTATTTAAGAGCATGAGGCGGGGTATATGGGGCACTGAGGCAGTATATAGGGGCATGAGGAGGTATGGGGGGGGCACAGGCGATATGGGGCCAAAGGAGGTTATAGGGTCATTGAGGCAGTTTTAGGGGGGCACTGAGGCGTTATGGGGGCCACAAGAGGTATAAAAGGGGCTGAGGCAGTAAGGGGGGGCAATGGGCAGTTATGGGGGCCACAGGCAGGTATATGGGGCACAGGAGGTATATGGGGGCCAGGCGGTATATGGGTGCAACAGGCAGGATATGGGGGGCACAGGCATCATATGGGGGTAAAGGCGGGGATATGGGGGGCACAAGCAGGGATATGGGGGGCACAGGCAGTAAAATGGGGCACAGGCGTAATATGGGGGTAAAGGTATATATGGGGGCCACGGGCAGGCATAAAAGGGCACGGGCCCCAAATATGGGGGCCAAGGAGGCATTATAGGGGCACAGGCAGTTTATGGGGGGCCCACGACAGGGTTTGGGGGGCCCACGGGCCTATGGGGGCCCGGGCGGGGATTTGGGGACAGGAGGGTAGGGGGGCCACAGGCAGGCATTATGGGGCACTGGCGTATTAGGGGCACTGAGGCAGGTGAACGGTAAAAAAAATAAAACATTAATACTCCCCTTAAACTCCCCCGGCAAGCCGCTCCCCCCTTTTCCCGCCCCCCCCTCCGGCAGCTCCCGGGGCACGGCCTATGACCGCTGTGCGCCCGGGGGACAGGTAGGTCAAAAATGAGTTGTCATCGTGACGTGCGGCTGAGGTTTCACGGGGGCCCGGCGGGCCCTCAGCACTGTAAAGGCCCGGCAGCCTCGCGGGTGGGACCTCGGGTCCGACATGTCTGCGGGGCAGGGAGCGCTCGCTCTCCCCCCGCAAAAGCCCTCACTGTGTGTGGTCCAGGGGGGAACGCACATGCAGTGAAGAGCCAGTCGGTGCCCCCAGGCCAGCGCAGAGGCCCTGGAGCCCGGGAGACTCGGGGACGGGGGGTTTTTTTTCGGGGCCCGAGCCCCGAATAAAACAGCCTAGCGACGCCCCTGCCTCACACCATAGTATATTGGAGGCTAAAAATCTACCTCTGAAAATCAACATCAAATCCCTGTATGATATCCCGTTTTTTTAGCAAGGAAAAAAGCCATGGTTCCCTTTGGGTATGTTTACAGGGGTTAATTGAGCGTGCATTTCGTGATATTTTGCTTAATACGCGGAAGATGTCGCCCCCAATTACGATAATCATTCTATGGATTTCGCCTCGTCCCCCCCGCGCATACAATACGATGTATTTTTACAACTGAAAGTAAGGAAATACCCACGAGTAATGCATGTCAACGGGCTGTGGGCGGCCCCCTGGTCTTGGGGAGTACGTGCTGATTAGCGCAAATGCCAAATCGCATGGCGTATTGCGGCACGTACTGTACGCGCCGCAATTACGCCGTGTGAACATAGCCTAAATGTAGTGAGTTATCCTAGATGATTATATATGATAGCCAAACAGGTTATAACATGTTTTTTTAAAGACTATGTTTACCTACCTAATATAGGTTACCAAAAGCAGGAGACAGATGTAAGGGTGTGTGACTGTAGAGTTTGTTTATTCAATTGTATAGTGCTGTACAGGGATGGTGAATATTCATATTGCTCTCCCTCTTCATTAGGGCATACAAGCTAACTTCAAAAACATACAGATAGGTAAATTTGGGAGAGTGGGGAAAACCGGAGTATCCAGAGGAAACCAACTCAAACACTGGGAAAGCAAACAAACTCCTTGCAGATGTTGTCTTTAGTGGGATTTAAAGGGGTTGTCTCATGACAAGGATTGATTTTTTTTAAAGATCTTGAAAAAAAAAGTCACTTTGGTTGTTTTCATTACAGTGCCCTCCTAATTGAGATACCCCCTCTTGTATGGGCTGCATAGTCCTTAGGTCATATAGCAAAGACCTGTTTGATCCCTATGATAGGCTCCCAGCATGATTGCTATAGAAAAGTTTGGGGCTTTACGCCCCTAGGGAAGCCAGTAAACCGCCCCTGAATTCAAATGAACCAAAGGGAAAAGGACTGAGGTGAGATGAATCAATATAGTGAGACAACCCCTTTAAACCCAGGGCCTAAGTGCCACAACAGTGCTAACTGGAGTCATAAATTTAGTAGGATGTATGTAATTAGGTGCATTTGAAAGTTTGCTTCTTCCGAGTGTCAGCAAACATTAAAGGGTTATTTCCATTTCAGACATCTCTCCTGTGAATATGCCATAAATATGTGATAGCTGTGGGTGCCACCTCCTACTTGGCTGTACTGGTAACTCCCATAGAAATTAATGGAGGGAGCCATGCATATTGCAACCATCTCTCTGATCCCCTTGCATTATGTGCCAAATTTGTGGTATTTGCTCGGATCTGCATGCATTTTATGTGTGTCCCACTTGATACATGAAATACGTGCCGTTTGATTAAAAAAACTGATTGTCACTTACTGACCCAGTTCCAAGGTGTATGCCATGTTGGAAACGGCATGGGGTTGTTCGAATTAGGACTGTGTTATGAAATTTTAGCGCCCGGGTTTTTTTCGCTTTTAAAAATCGAAAAACACTACCTTTTTTCTGTTTGGAAAAAGTCTGGTAATCGGTTGCACGATTTTCTAGCCATTCAAGCAAAATTTCATAGGCCCAAAAGGGCCTTACCTAAATTTAAAAGGGAACATGATTAAAAGTTCACTTGAATTTTGAACAGGGTGGTTGGACTGAGGTAACAAAAGCAATAATAACATACAAAGCAATTATAAACTGCCTTACAAGCGTTGTCTTTGTTTTTTTAATGGTAGATATTTTAAAGGAAACAAGTAGGAAACTGCAGCAGGCAAAGTTCTGGAGGATGAATATCTCACCTATGATGAAACGGTTTTGGTCTAAAATTCACTTTTTTCCCATAGGTTTCTATGGGCAAAAAAGTGAGTTTTAGACCAAAACCGTTTCATACTTCTGGCCCATAGATGAGTGAGATAAAGAAGCCAGGAAAAATAGGTGGCCTTAATTCACGACAGCTTTGATAAGTATGTTGTGTTGGGCCTGGATTTTTTTTTCATTAAATAATGGAATGGTTAGAAGATTGGCCTGGTATTCGCTCTTCCTTCAGGTTTTCTAGTTGGTCTTAGTTAAGCCCAGAAGAAGCTGCTCAACATTTAGTGGACAATTGGGGTAAGGACACATAAGCAGACAGCCACATGTGAACACCAAGTTTGCCTATGAAACTGTGGTGTCACCAAAAAACTTGTACTGGTATTGACTGCTGTGGCTTCGCTACCACACTGCCGGATGCTAGCCTTATTGAAGACAGTGGAGGCAACACAAGCCGGGAGTAAGATAAGACATTCCAAGGTGTAAATAGAGCCCAGCGAGTATTTTTCATGTTCCTTGCTGCTAAAGCTTATATTAATGGGCTTTGCCATAACTTTGTCTCTATCTACCATACCCTAATGGATGATCCATACACAACCCACAGTATAAGAACAACGCTGTGCACTCCAAATGTTTTACTTTTTCCGTGTTTTTAAAATTTATTTTTTAGTCTGGCATTTTTTATTAACTAATGTGGAAACAGAATGTCTTGGCAAATATTAAGTGCACCAATAATCAAACTTGACTTAAATTCTGTTACTAAAATTAGAGAATGCACCCAGCATGTACAATGGCTTGTAGCAATCTTGAACTGGTTGAGTAAATGTATTTAAAACCTTATTAACTGTGCCAGACATTGAAACCAAAGTGAGACAACAGTGATAAAAGAGAAGGATTGCATTATCACCTCCCTTGATATTTATGCTTTCAACTCCTGTTAGTTTATTTATGAAGCCATTCATCGTCCTGATAATAAAGCCGGATTTTGTTATGTTTGCATGAAATTTTATTATGTTTCGTATTTATTTCTTTCGATAGCTTGTCACACCTCATATTTCAAGATGTCTATGCTCAATGAATTTTAAGAAGAACATTAAAATAATTATCAAAAACGATATCCTTCTACTCTGTTAATATTGTGATTAAACAGTTATACTATGATTGTACAAAAAATGGAAAACAAATTTTACGGAGCTACTTTGTTAAATATAATGACCACCAAACAACCAAAATGTGTTATTCCTCAATGACCAATATCCCATAAAGCAAAAATCTAGTGAATAATCACCACAGATAAAACCTAGAATGTCCTGGATTTGATTCATATAGCAATTTTTGAATATTTTAAGGTGTAAAATACATGCTTTATGTGCTAAAATACATAGGGTGGTTAGCACTGTTGCCTTGCAGTGCTGTGATCCTGAGTTCAAATCCAACCAAAGACAACATCTATTTAAGTTAGTTTGTTTGGGTTTTTTCCCTCCAGGCACGCTGTTTTCCCATCTACTACAAAAAGTATACATATTTGTTTATCTGTATTTTTGATTATGAGCAGGGACCAATGTGTATGATGACAATCTTTGTACAGCACTGTGGAATATACAGTAATAGCGCTATATAAATGAATCAAATAAACATGCACGAAGCACAGGTGCAGTGTCCCATTGATATGTATGGGAAAACACATTAATGGAGCACATGGCGCATTGTTTTTGTAGTACAGAGGGAACGCTCCTATGATGAAGTACGTCCGTACAATAACACAGTGTATGCAGTGTACAGCAGTCAGCAGGCTCACCTGATTGAGTTGTGCAACTATTCTAGAGGCACAACTCTCATAAGCATTTACAGGACTCAGTCTAAGTCTCCCAGTAGCAGCCATGGATCTCCTCTCCGAAGTGGCAAGAATTGCCACGAGTAACTCTGAATTTGATCGGTTCCCGTAGACGAGCCCCTTCATCTCCAGCCAATCACATGGCTGGAATCGATTTTGTATATACAGTATAGGTTTTGCAACACGCCCTGCAATGTGCTCATTGCTCTACATTATCAAAGTCGCATTACGCGCTATTGTCCACATTGTATTTGCCGCTCATTTCACAAACCAATCATATTATAATATTGTTCCTCATAGACTATAATTGGTACGAGCATCTCGTTCGTTTATTGGTCAATTTTCTCCATTTTAACGGAACAGAGTAGCTCGCCTTCTGATTGGTTGAGCGAGCAAAGCTCCCGTCTTTCTAGCCAATCACAGGACTTTTTTATGCTTAAATTTGTATTTTAAATTATATACTTTTTCTTCTGTCTTCCATTGCATGATATGCATAAAAAAAAAAAAATCAGTCAATTTTTTCATGTTTCTTTAAGTGCGGGTTATACAGGGTATAATTTTCAGTAACATCTATCAGCGAAGAGTATTAAGGGTTTCAACTGCAAGCAAGAAAAATAAAAAATAAGGAAAAAAAACTGCATGGGGTACTAAAATCAATCAAAAGTTTAAAAATGTTTTGATACAATAACCCTTTTCCATGGAGACAGTATAATGTGCAAAACAGTGGTTTACTGAAGGGTTCAGAACAAATTTTGGGAAAGAGACCCCATGGTTCCCACGCAACTTCGTTTAAGAAAAAATGGACGAGGGTCGGGGGTTTTTAGTTCCAAAGCAATTGTGGAAAACCATTAATTATACGGAGACCAAAAAAATTTGAGGGGTTTCCATAACAAGGAAAATTGTTGTTAGTGGAGTTTAAAACTGGAAGAAAACCCCCCCTCAGAAAAGGGGAGGGATTAAAGTGAGACCAATGTCTAACACTGCCATTTGGGGTGGTACAATGAAAGCCGGTAATTCTGGAAACAAGGCGAAAAAACCCCGTTTCCAAAGCGCTTAATATATGGACAGCCCCACCAGCATGTAGTAGAGTTCCTTTGGTTGGGGGAAGTTTTTTCCAACACAATCTTGAGTGCCCGGGGTGTAAATGGGCTAGGGGGTGGGGGAGGGGGGGTCCCATCTAAGGTGAATTTTTACCAGGTTTAATATGGTTTAATCATTTAGGGCTGAATGGGGGTATAGGGGCATCATTCCTTTGCTCGAGGGGAGAATTTTTTAAAAAAATTTTTTTTCCATTTGAGCATGGAAGGAATTTTGCATCGTCTGTCTGTCGTAATCATATGGTAAATCATGATAACTTTTTTTTCCCAAAAAGAAAATTATAAAATCTGAAGGAGTAGAGGATGAAGGCGGGAGTTAATTGTTTGAGAGATGACGGTTTTGGAGATATGGAAAAAGTAAATCCCTGGACGTTTCACAATGTCGGGGACATGAGTCCACAAAGGACTTTGGGTCCCCTTTTTTTTGGGGAAAAAAAGGGTCTAACGAGGGGAGGTTTGGGTTTTGACCAGGGGAGGTCGAAAGTTTTCATCCCAGCATCTGGTACAAAAAACATCTGCTCCCTTAGGGGAAACCCAGGAGTTAGATAAACATACTTCTCCGGGAACAAGGAGAACTGATATGATTGCAGGGGGGAGGTGGGCGGGGGGCCCCAAAGCAGGGCCTTTAAAACGAGCTAACTAAACAGGAGGTGGAGGAAGATGTTCCAATCTCCCCAAATGAAAGACATATTATTTGCCCATGGGGGAGGCCTTTTCGAAAGAATACCCACATTAATTTTGAGATTTGGTATGCAGACCCCCATTTTTATGACTGTAAAATAAGGGGTTTTTTTTTTACCCTTCTTTTTTCCCTTCCATATAAATTAGATAGGAAAGTTGAAGCCCTAGTCAGTGTTGTGGGGGGATAATATGGGGGTTTTGCTCGGGATTATAGAGAACTTGGGAAAAAGCTCATCTTTTGACGTTTATTTTTGCATCAAAGGGGAAATTTTTTGGTCATCCCCTTTATTTCTTTTTCAAAGTCTCATATAATAGGAAAAAAATTCTTGGTCAAGGAATTTGTGGAGAGGTGTTACTTAATCCCCGGGTATCTAATGAGGACTGCCCCAGTGTGAAACCAAAGTTCTCTGAAGAGGGGTCTTTTGAGGAGTGTTATTAATCGGCAAGAAAAAGGACTTAAGATTTATTTAACTTGTAGAAGGAAAACATTGAGTATTCTGTGGGTATACAGAATAGCTGGGATTGAGGGGGGCGGGTTTTAGAAGCGTTTAAACATACGTCGTCTGCGAAAAAGACTTTTTTTGGGTTTGTATTTTGGGATCAATACCCGAAATTTAAGGTTTTTTTTCCTAATTTTCTCACTAGGGGTAATACAAAAAATTTAAAAAATGGAGAAAGGGGGCAACCTCCGGGGGACCATTCGTCGGGTCGAAGAATTTGAGAAAACCCAGAAAAAGCACTGGGGAGAGGGGGGGAGTATAGTGCTAAAATAGCAACAGCAGGAACCCGGAATTTCCAAAATTTTGTTACTTAGTACAAATACTTCCATTTTAGTCTGTAAAAAAGCCTTCTGGGGCATTTTAAATAAGGAAGGCCACATTGGATTTGGGGTTTCCCCCGTTATTTGTACCAGGTCCAAGAAGTTGAGTGGCATCTTTTTGCTTCCCTCCCTCAAAACCACTTGGTCTTTGTGAATGAAAAGAGGAAGAATGGAACTTTGTCTATGGCAAGGATTTGGCAAAAAATTTTATACCCCGTTTAATAATAAAATTGGGTCTGTAATTTGCGACTTTGTCTTCTGCTTTTCCGGGGTTTAGGTATAGTGGTAATGAGTGCTTTCAGAAATTTTTTGGGGGTTTGGGGTGGATGCATATCTGTAAACATGTTATTCTTAGGGGCCAAAACTTCAGAAAATAGGGTGGTAATTTTATTTGAAATCCCATCTGGTCCACGGGCTTTTTTCAATTTACTAGATCGATTGTTTTTTTGTATTTTGAGAGGGGGAAAGGGGGGGTGTTGGGGGACTCTAATTGAGATTGCCCCAATTTAGGAAAGCTACCGAGGACGGGAAAGGGGGTTTTGATATCATCATCTGGGGGGGGGTTGGAATTTTCCTCATTTGTAAAAAATATAGTTCAGAAAAAAATTTGGGAAAATTTATTGGGAAATGTCTTTTGGTTTTCTGATTTTTTTTGTCATTATTAGTTTTAAATAAGAAATTTTTAGTACGGGCTTGTTGTTTTTTAAACCCTTTTGCAAAATCAAAGGGGGGCGATCGCCCTGCACAAAAAATTTGCCAATTTTTTTAGCTTTTTTTTTTCATTTGTTGGATATAGAGATTACGAAGGTGGGGCATTGTAGCTTTTTATTGTTTTTTATTTCGTTGGGAGGGAATTGTTTTAAGTTTTTCATCTCTGGCAAATTTAGGTTGAGGAGTTTCTAGCGCATAACAATTCTTTTTTTTGCAACGACTGGCTATTGAATAAAACCCCCCTTATTAATCCCTTGTGGGAAAACCCCATAAGGAGTCAGTGAGGAAACTGATTAATTTTCCATTCAAAAAAAAAACCCTGCAGAGAGTGTCTCAAGTTTGACACATTCTTGTGAATTTTAATTTTAATTGTTCATCTCCAAAGACGGGTCGGGAGGGTAGGAAATAGGGATTCGAGTTTTAAGGTGCCCGGGCATGGCGCCATTAATGGGCCGATAGGGGTGGGGGCAACTAGGGGAATTTTTTCCACAGGAAAAAAGTTTTTCTAAATAAAATAAATGGGGATGAGAAAAAAAAGGGGAAATCTCTTTCAATGAAGGGATATACCTCCAGACACATTAAATTTTCCTCAAGTGTTAAAGCTTAATCAAAAGGGGAGCGCCACGTGATTTAGATCTTTAGCGTTCCACCTTAAGTGTTAAAATCCCCACAAAAGAGCAAAACCTCCCTTCCGCACCCGTTAGGCTTTCAATATAAGTTTCCTGATAAATGATATTTGTTTGGGATTTGGGTGCGTATAAGGCAACTAAGTGAAGGGCTTGGATTTATCTCACAAGCAGTATAAAAACACCAAAGGGGGCTATAAGTTGTTGGGAAAGTTGGAAAAAAAACTGTATTTTGGTATAAAAATTCGTCCTTGCTTTCTTTTTGGTGCAGGGGCCTTAAAAAATGTGTTAAAAAAAGTGGTTACAAAGGGGCGATGGGCGTAAATTTCCCAATAGGTGTGTTTCTTGAAAAATTTAAAATTCGTTTTTAGACCTAAGAGTTTCTTTCCAAAAAATCAAACGTTTAAAGGGTAATTTAACCCCTTTTAACGTTATGAAGAGGTTTTTAAATCGCCATGGTCAAGGAGAGGGGGGAACTATGAGTGAACGTTTTTGAAGAAAAATAAAATAAAAAAAGAAGGGGTTTTTAAAGACCAACATGTTCTGACGGGAAAAACCCACTGCATAGATAACAAACAAACAGAAACAAATGAAAGCAACAACATTTGCTCTTAACCCCCTTAGACGAAGGGAGAATGGGGAGGCAGTCCGCCCACAAATTGAGAGGGGAAAGCAAAAGTAACGCAAAAATAGGTCCCGGGTGAGTCAAGTCCCCAGGAGGAGGCCCAAGCTACAGGAAGGCAAAGGCAACAGGTCAAGGAAAGTCATCTGTAGCCCCAAATTTACAGTCCACCTAAGAGGGGAATTTTTAAAAACCGACCAAGGGGGTTCCTTTCTGGACGTGTTGCCTTTTCCCGAACCGGGCTGGAATCCGTTTGGGAAATTAAGTCCCAGCTCTTAGGGTGGAACAAGCTTTTTTCCGGGGGGTAGAGCATTTAAATTTAAATGCCTTCTTAATGATTAGAATTTCACGGGAAAAGGCCCATCGGTATGCAATGCCCTTTTCCCTGAAAACCCCTTGTAAAGGGGCTGGAACTCACGTCTGCGCAAATAGTGGCTGCGGTTTTGGTCGGGAACAGAGAGTTGGTTGAAATCTTTTGGTAGAGATCATTTTTCGAAGGCCCTCGAAAATCTTCCTTAATGTGGTAGAAGTGTACAGCGGGGGGTATCACATGGTATTTGTTGGGGAAAGACTACGTGACTTGGTATTCTGTGAATTCGGTCGTTTTATAAGGTTTTGAGAGTTGCACTTGGGAAGGGTGGGAGCCATAAAAGTCAGTTAGAACCCCAGGAGTTGATCTGGAAAACAACTCAGTATCCCCCTTATGTAACGTTGTTACGTTTGACTACTTCAAGATCTAAACTTTGCTTAAAGACGTTGGCCCTCTTCTTCTAGGGCTTTTGTTAGCGCAAAAAGGGGAGTTGGGGTGTCTGCAAATTCCGACATTTTGGTTTCTATATTTTTCGGTTTTCTAGAACCCAGTATTGAAAGTCCTGTTTAAGGTCTGAGATCATTCCTTAAAGGTCAGCCTGAAGACTGGAGGAAACGAAGAAAAAAGCGTTAAAGAGTGGAGTTTTAAGGCGAGATCATTTTCTTCGGGGGTATTCAACACCCAACTATTCCCCCTTGAAGAGACTGAGGGAGGGGCCAAAAATTAAAGGGCCTTTCTTTATTTGTTTTCATTTTTTTTGGCAAAGGGGAAGAATCGGGAAGTTTGGTAGGAGGGGCTTTAGGATTTTTTTTGAGGTGCCTCCCAATTTTAAAGCAGAGTAAAGAGTGGGGGAAGGGGAAAACTTAGCATAGAAAAAAGGGGTGGTTAAAAAATTTTTTTATTTTTTTTTCCCCCCTTTCTTCCCCTCTCCTCTTTTTTCTATCTTTTAAAATTAGACTCGTGACGTAAAGGGCGGGGGACGTCTACTAATTGAACTGACAAAAATATATGACTTAAGTATGGAGACAACCAAGAGTTTGCAAAAAGGGAGAGATTTCAGATGGAACTGTCTAGGTTTTGGTAGCTTGTAGGTCCCCACCGGGAAAGGGATGATTGAGTAAAGCCACTGCAAAAAGCCGGAAAATGAGAACAGCGGTTTGGTAGGGTTCACGGGTTAACTAGAAAAGTCAGCAGCTGGGGTCCTGAGTGATGGGCTTTTTTTGTTTTTGTGATATCCTATGTGCATGGCAATAGGTTTCCCCAAAGGAGGGTAGCAGGCCAAGGCAATAAAAGTCAGGGGGCAAGGTATGTTAATTGCGGCAATTCAGATCCCCTTGGTTAATAGGGGTTAATACAAGAAAAAGCCAGAGGTTGAGGTGATGTAGGGGGCTCTTTGTTGACTCTTATGTGCCCGAATTGTTATGTGCAGGCAAGAGATTTTTCTCAGCGGAGATAGCAGGCACAAAAAAACAGTGTCAGTCGGTTATTAACTTTCTGCAGTTCGATCTCTTTGGCTAGAGATGAAATTTCCTGATATTAGCCAAGAGGGCCTATTAAGTCTCTGTAAAATAAAATCCCCGTATAAATGTTCTTTTAGTCCCCTGTGATAAGTGTAATTATATGTAGGAGGGGAAAACTACCCCTTTCCTGTCAGGGAGACCTGATCTCCAGCGAGCGTCCCGCTATCCGGGGTTTATATTCTGTAAAATGGGGTACCCAGGGGACAGAGAAGAGGGCTTAGCCCCCTCTAGGAGGCCGGGGAACACTTTGCCTGTTTTCAGGCTATACTTTTTAAACCCGCTGGGGTCTGTGGACCCGGGGGGGAAAACGAGATTTTCCCCGGCACCAGGGGGTCCACTTTTAAGTCTTTTCCTGTTTTACTTTTTTGAGGGGTTAATAGGGCCCATTTTGGACTCAGTTCCTGGAGCTAATCCACCACACGTCTTATCTCATCCCCTGCTGAGGCCACGCCCCCTATTTTCATGTTTCTGTGCAGAAAACACATTGGGAGCTAGAATGCAGATGTGCCCAACTGGATAGAGCTAATACACATATTAATGCGGCAAAATACACTTAAAGAAACAAATCAAATACATGCAAAAATTCATAGCTGTCCCACAGATTTCTGCCACGTATTAAACAGCATATTTTTCCATAGAAAAAAATACAGTGTGAATCTAGCCCTAGGTCATTTTTTTATATGCATTCTACTTAATTAAGCAATAAAATACAATGGTTTGAACTTGCAAGGCGTTTGTCAATGGTTTTGATAGATCTATAATAGATACAATTAAATAGCAATGCAGGAAAAATTAAAAACCGCAAAGACCACATTTAAATTGAATTAGTCCAAAATTCTGCAATTATTTTTTTATAGGGGGTATTGATTTGTTTTCCTCCTGATATATAGCTTCAAGTCTGCTGCTTAGCCAGTAAAAAAGGATTTTTTTATCGAAAAACAACAAATTTTAAGTTAGTTTTTTTTGGTAAACATATTGTATATATAATAGTGGGCCCAATTTACAATTGTTGTCTAAAAGTTAGGCAGTCTCAAAATGCACCAAGTTTACCATATTGGATGATGCTGATTGAAAATCTTGTCAAATCTTTAGAACAGTCTAACTATTAGATGGCTTACTTTCTATGCCAGAATTTTAGAGTATTTTGAGCACAGCATGTTACATTGTGACCAAGTCCCCATTTTGACAAAGCCAACTCCACTTTTTTTGCTAAGGGCCTGCCCCATGCCGGGAAGTCCACAAAAAGTGTCTTAAGTGTCCATAATAAATACATCAGTGACACTACTGAAGGGCGGGAAAATGTGAAAACTTTTTCCCAAAAAAAGGGGTTAAAAATTTTTGTCCACCAAAAATAGTAAAAAGTTTTGGGCCCAATTTTTACTGCACTGGTTTTTTCCCATCCAAAAACCCCAAAACAATTTTACCCAAAAGACCCTCTTTTGAAAGAATGTGGGGGACCAGGTGCGTTACTCTGTGTTTTCAAAGCTGAACACTGCGTAACGGGGTTTGATCTAACAGAAACCAAAAATGGTAGTGTGAAAAGGCTTAAATTTTATGTATTTCTTTGTAACTTACTTTTATTTCCATTCATTACAGTTGCCATAAAGTGCACATAACCGGTTGTTTTGCCTAAACAGACATTAAAGGAAGGAAATTTGTGCCTCCAATATGATCCCCAGAATTTTTTTTTACTATTAAAAATAAATAGCTAGAACATTTAAAAATGAAAAAAAACCCAAAAAAGTCTCTTTTTACAGACTGAATTTGGGGAAAATTAATGAAACTCAAATTCCCTTAAAACATACTTTTCCTGGCACCTTTTAGCAACCCCCGCAAATAGGGGTTTTTTTTCTTTATGTACTTGGAAATGCAATTTTAAAAAAATTGTAGCATTAAACGCCCGGCTCCCCCCTTGTTGGGTGATTGCAAGCCCAGAAAATTTGTTGAATAATTTTTGGGGGTGTTTGAAACAAAGCAAGTTTTTAGAGGCTTCCTCTCAGAAAAAATTGAGTTCCCAATTTTCCATTAGGATATTTTTATAAATTAATCCCCTATGGATTGAAGACCCAAAAAAGGGGCATTGGTACTAAAAGGTGCAAAACCAACTTTTTTAAGACCTTCCATTGCTGGGTCCTGACCAAAAAAAACTTTCCCCCACCAAAAAACATCAAATCCTGGTTTGGGAACCTTTTTGCCAGCAAACACTCTACTTTTTCCTTGCCATTTGGGCCTTCACACTATTTTTTTTTCTTTAAAATTCATTCTTTTTCCCTATAGCCAAAATTCTCCTGTAACAAATTATATTTCCATTTTTAAGCTAACAACAGGCTTATTTTCCCTTGAAGCCAGTCCCAGAATTTTTCCTTTCTTTTCTTTTAAAACCCAAAAAAAAACCCTTTTGGATGAAAAAATAACGTATATACAATGAGTACTTTAATTGTGAAAAAAAGAACCCCCTCACCTTTTGTGTAAATCACAGTTATTTCAAAAAAACCCCCTTTTATATTGATAAAATTAAAACAAACATAACAGACACGAGTATCTTATGCAACCATTTTTAAAAAGTGACCTGTAAAAGAATAAATAGGGGAATTTTCCAAATCAGTTTTTTTCATAGGGCCCAAAATGAACCAAATTTATCATAGTGGATATTTGTTTGGAAAATCTGGCAAATTTTTAGACACTATTGTCTAATGTTGTACCTCCTACTTGTTGGTTTATGTTCTTCCATATTTTTGTACTACCCACAAAAAATTTTTCTAAAAGAAATAATAGAGAGGTGCCCCTCACCCACCAAACCAGTAAGTTCTACCCCTGCACTCCCGCAGTACATGTGAATTTAGGATAAGTACATCCAAAAAGAGGCGCTGGGGGGGTTCCAAGCTCTTTTTCCCCCAAGCCTTTGCTTTATGCAAAACATTTAGTGAGGCTGATAGGCGAGTAAAACCTCACACCAACCAAATTTTTTGGGCCCCCCTCAAGGAGAGATCTTTCCCCCTTTCCAAGCCACTTTTGCCTCTACCCCAGCCAAAACCAGTAAGGGGTTTAACGCTGCAATTATGAGGGGCAAAAACCCTGAAAAAAGCTGTGGGTTAATACTTAAAAAGAATTTGGTTCAAATCCCTTTTTCCCTTTTTCAAACTCCGCGAGTTACATTATAAATTGAGGATCACTACATCCAATAGAGTGCGCTGTGGAGTTCCTCAGCTCTTTTCCCATAAGTCTTTGCTTTATATTGCTTTATGCAAAACAGTCATGAGGTATAGGGGGAGAAATCCTCACACCAAAACCAATTTATTGGTACTCTCCTCAAGTAGAGATCTTCCCCCCACAATAGCCAAAGTAAATCTACTGCATATCACAAATTTTTTATATATACATAAATATATATATAAAATAAATAAATATAATAAATATTAAATTACACATAAAATTATAAATATATATATTTTGTTATATTATTTATAAATTTATTTAAATAAAAAATAAAATTTTAAAATTTTAAATATTTAAAATATAAAATATAAAATAAGTAAATTTTTCCTAATATTTAATTTGTAATATATAAGAAACGATATAAAAGTAAAATGAAAAAAAAGTCTGGGGATTTTAATTTTTAAGAAACCCCAGGAAAATACATGAAATAATTTTCCCTCCCTTTATATTAGTTTTTTTTTATAAAAAAAAATACAAATTTTTCTTTCCCTTTACATATTCTGTATAAAATTAAGGGGTGCATTTTTCATTTGTTAGAAATTGGTATTTTGAACATGTTTTTTTTTTTAAAAACAATATACAGAACTTTGACAAATTTCATGCAGCGTTTTTACAAAGGCACTCAGAGGCAGAGTGATGATTATATGGCATAATCAAACAAAAATAAAAATACAATTAAACTAGAAAGAAAGGGGGAAAAGGAGTCAGGGGGCCCCTTTTAATTTCGGTTTTTGGAATCCACAAAATTTGCACATGTAGGGGGGTTTTAAAGGGTATCATTGATTTATTTGTAATCCAGCTTCAAGTAAATTTTCCTCTTTCCCCATGTTTTTGGGCCCCAAAATATTAATAAACATTTTGTGTCAAGCTTTTGGGGGCCCCAAAGTTTTTCCCAATGGGGCCGTCTGACCTAATTGCAAGGGTTTCTTTTGTTAAGATTTTTCAGTTCCTTTTTATGGTTTGCACCAGGAAAGCTTTTTAGGCCTAGTGAAATTGTACCATAGACCCACAATTTGCCCACCCAAAGGCCAAAAAGAAGTTGAGGGTTTTTATAACCCTATCTTTTTGACAAAAAAGTATGAAAACAGCCTTCTCTTCACCAGTACAGCCTGATGGTTACAACCTGGTCTTTGTTACTTGCCTCGTATGGGTCAATTAAAACTAGTACTTTTGTCCAGAAGAGAGATAGAGGTTACACTGGATTTTTACCCTTTACCTGCTCTAAATAAGTGCTGTAAACACACTGTTTTCTTGGAACTTCTCACAAGGAGCATGCTTAACATATGCCACAGAAGAGCCAGACCACAGTGGTTTCTTTGTTTTAAGAATCCATTCTAAAAGAAAAAATCCTAATCTAATATAGTGATGAAAAACCTTTATTCAGATGTATACAGCAGCCAAGACTGATCATTCCCAGATATGTTTCTGTAATCGCAGAGCACATTTAATGAGCTATTATAGAATTCCTGAAAAGTAAAAATTACCAACAAAACAAACAGTAACTGAAACCAAACTAGAGGACATGCTTGGGTTACTTGGCTTCCCATACGATTAATGTGTACAGTATATTTATGAAACTTGAACATTAGCCCCTACTGGAAACACAGGCTGGTGCAAGTTCATATAGTGGTGTATATTGCCACTTATCGTATTTTCCCTTGAAATAGCATAAAACAATGTTAATCAGGGGTCAGGTCCATTTGGATTGGTATTTTAAAATAATGGTTTTAAAATTTACCCCGTTTCCCCTGCCAGTATTTTTTTTCTTCAGATACTATAAAATTGATTTTTTACCCGTTATGCAAGAAAGATCTTTGTCGGTTCCAGTATATCTCTGCTTTCTTTTTTTTCTAACTCCCCCCGCTTTTCTCGTTGTCGTAATCGTTTTGCCGCACATTTCTTTAAAGTGGCAAAAAAAAAACATACAGTATGTTATGATTGTGCCTGTTCAGGTCTAAGCACAGTCCTCTGTCTGTAAAGGATGGCAGAGACTCTGCTTTTGGCCATGATTCGGCCGGAAGATATTTTGTTTTTAGTGTTTTGTCCGAATTCGGGGAGTAATTGACATTCACTTATCCCCCCTCGCCGTATTTTCCGACGGGGGGAGGAGAAAGTAATCTATAGTTCTCAAAGGGGTTGTGGTTACCGTAAAATTTTTGGGCGTTTTTAAACCCCCTATTTTGCGCAGTGCGGTCGAAATACGGGGGCC